>JAKTSO010000145.1:0-16728 GCA_030580275.1 Groenewaldozyma sp. yHMH443
TTCTAGTCTTGTTCTAGTCTTGTTCTAGTCTTGTTCTAGTCTTGTTCTAGTCTTGATCCTGTTAACATTTTGAAGGACATCATCAGTAGGCTGACTGACGGAGAAAACAGCACCCCCTGCTTGTTTGCTCTCTAGCTGTGAGCTAGTTTTTTCCGACATCTTTAAAGGTGAGCTTGAATGACTCAAGAAGGATTGGAAAGAGCACGAGCATCGTATTATATAGTCGTTTGACAACTTTGCGTTACTTGTAATATCATAGTGGTCTCACTCTCTTGCTTCTTATCAACCTGATTAGCTCCGATTTTTCGGAGGCTGTCATCTGCTGGTACAAAACTGCAAAGCCATCATATCTCCGCCGAAGGAGACTCTTTCGCCGCTGTCCCCAAAAAAGTAAGCGCAAAACTATGGCATCGGTGAGCACTTTGAGACTGATGGCGTCAGAGACTAGAATTCATTCGCCATCTTAGAAACCCAATATCTCGTGATAATTGCGCGATCTTGATTTTTGCCGCGACGCAGCGATCCCGGCTCTCGGTTCAAGGAGCATCGGAGTTAACTCTGTTTATCAGGCATAGATCTACACGCAGGGACTATGCATGGTGCAAGGGCTCCTAATTTTTGTTGGAAGTATACCGGGACGATCGGTCAGTTACCTAGATTAACAGGTGACTTAGAAGCTTCCACACACTGTCAAGAGTATTCCTCAGAATGGGTGCAACTCAGGATCAACATGGTCATCTGAGTGGGTCTCCAACCTTAGGGTGTTACCCCGCTTTATTAGCTATGTGCCCATGGTTATGGATTAACTATAAGGATACTCATATCCTCTACTTTCCATCCTATAATGATTTTTCTTTCTAATTCTATGAATATATTCTTTTTCAACATTGCAACTTAGTCGTCTCTTGAATCCCTCAACTATCGCTCTACTTAGTCAGCAAAGGCATAACTACGAGACTCTAATAACTCTAACAATTTTCCAGATCGATCGACTTATCTTAGATCTTCTCATCTGGGCTGCATAATGGACACCGATCGGCCGTAAGTTAAGGATGAAAGTTACTTATAATGTAATGAACCTGCAATTCCTTAAAGTCATGTAATTTAAATCGGCAGATCGATATATTGCGCAAGAACTCCAAAAATGAGGCAATTCGCGAAATCTTCAGGCGACGGTATCCTTGAGGAAGTTATATTCAGCAAGGTGTGCCAGAAGTTCGGGTTCAAATGAATCTACACTTGTCTTTGGACGTGGTAGACACCGAGACATAATGGCTCAGGAATTCCGCGAAAAGCACCAGCTGCGAAAGTTTGACGAAGCGGTCGTCACCAGCGATTCGTCGATTGATTTCGTTGATTTGAAGGCCCTCGACTTATCTCTGTACAAGCCCGGACCAGACGGGCTTGAAGCTAGAAGAGCGCTTGCAAGGGACCTTGATGATGCCGCGAGAACCAACGGATTTTTTTACTTAACAAATCACGGAATCGATCATGGGAAGCTGGAGCTGCTCAAGTCTATAGGTCAAGCAATCCTGGAGCAACCGGAGTCTGTCAAGGACAAGTACCGATCTGGCGCCAGAACGGCAGACGAGGAAGACCGTGCGAAGAGTCTTGGTGCTGAGAGAGGAGACGGATACAAGCCCAAGAAGTATTGGACAATGCAGGAAGGCATCCGTGACAATATTGAGCTGTTCAATTTTAGAGACCTTTTGCATGATGATTTTGTTGCTTCGGAGGAGAAAAAACTGCCAGAGGTGGCAAAGGATTTTCTACCCGAAATTAGTAGCTATTTTAGATTCATCCACCTTGACATCCTTCAAAAGCTCTGTAACCTATGCGATATTGTGTTGGAGCTTCCGGAGGGACGGATGTGGCAGGAATTTAAGCTGGTACAGGGTGACCGAGCGAACTCTGGCGGAGGGTTCGGAAGATTCATGATTTATCATGGGATGACTGATGAGGAGGAACTTAAGACAAAGGATACTTGGCTTAGAGGTCATTCTGATGCGACCGCTTTCACTTTCATCACATCGCAGCCTATGGCAACGCTACAAATTCGAGATTATTATACAGGCAATTGGAGATTCGTTCCTTATGTCGAAGATTCGTTGGTAGTAAATATCGGTGATGCTCTTGAGTTCATGACAGGAGAATATTTCAAATCTACGATACACAGAGTGGTTAAACCACCACCAGATCAAAGAAAGTACAAGCGTATGGCTATAATTTACTTTTGTGATCCTTCTTTTAACACAGTCCTGGATCCAGATGCATTGGAGTCTCCGAAGCTGAGCAGGTTAGGCTTTCATAAGCCCACTGATTGGCACACAATTAAGTACTTGGAGTGGAATGAAGAAAAGGGGCGGCTGTTCGGTGACTCAAAAGTCAACGATTCTGAAGGGGACTCTCCCAACAACGTTTGGCTCTACGGGCGGCTAGCGGAAAGGTGGCACCAACAGGGCAAAGATCTTCCCCGTACCCAGACTAGCCTCAAGAGTTTATAGAGAAGCAATAGTCCCCTTCCATTTTAGCCTGACAAAATACTTCTTTTCAGGTTTGAATTTTGTACTGTGGAGGAGCTTTGCTCTGCAAAGAAAAAAGGGCTTTCACCCCAACATTACAATGGATGTCAGCATGTACTGAATGTCAAAGTTAGGCATGCTGTATGATATTGTTCAGCTCGTTCTGAGATTCTGGTTCTAAAGACGGTTCAGACTATTTGCAATCAGCTCTGTACCTTTCATTGATGAGGCAAAAGCAACTGTTTACTTTGTACTTAGAGTGCAAGTTAATGGCGTGGGCGGTTACCACTCTTGAACAATTGAGCTCATTGACGCCGTAGCTTCAATGCTCCCTTCTATACTTCTGTAACTCTACTTTTCTTGCCACATTTGTTTATCAAAGATTTTTTTACCTGCTATCTTTCAAGGCTCATGTGCAAAAAGTCTCATTCGGGACCAGATTCTTTTTTTTCTTGCTTTCCTGATAGGCGGACAAAAAGACCAGGTTACCGCTATCTGCCTGTGGATTGGGTTAAGAAGCGATTGAATGTTCATGTACCAGATTATTTCTAAGAGCTCGCGGAAATAAAGTCCCGAAGCTTGACCATATCTTCTGAAGGCAGAACCCATATTGGTTTCTCATCTAGAGCGATTCAACTTGTTACAGCACTGGTACAAATTAGTGCGTACCCATACTCCAAGGTGCATCTCAAATGGTTGAGCCAAATTTGGATGCAACGCTCGCTCAATCAATGCTAGACAGATAGTGAAGCTTCCACGGTCTCCATATAGATTTACAGTTTACCCAGTTGTTCGGGTACAAAGCCAACAACTCTCACAGTTCAAATGCCAGACCTGATGTTGACAAATGCTGTCTCCTCCAAAAGTGCAAGAGTCTCGGTGGTGTATGTCCCCGCGTGCGGCAATAAAAGAACGTTGGGTTTCGCGCTCGAAAACAGCTAGACCCACGCTTGCAATCTGTCCTGATTTGAGGGCATCTACTGGTGCCTGTAAAATCGGGCCCCCATGAAGTGTTGACAATTATCACCCCCTTTTTAACCATGGACAGAGCTGTAGTATCAACAAGGTGTTGCTTTGCCTTCTTCGATGGCACGCTAACAAATATCACGTCACTTTGTGCTAGTAAATCGTTGAGAAATACCAGCTTTGTGCCCTGCCCTGCACCCTGTTCCAAGTCAGCTGTAACTCTATGTCTATTATAGCAAATGGCTTTTGAGAACTTGAGGTTTGTTGCTTTATCTCTCAGGGCGCGGCCAATTGTGCCCATGCCAATGCTGCCCAGGACTTTACCCTTTGAATTATGGCCAAATGGCACCCTTGCCTCTGAAATTTCCGTGGCAAAGTTCCTGAGCGAGTCCACTGAAGTTTCTGATAGCTCCGATCAGCAAGTACAAAGCGGTGTCCGCAGTGGCATCGTCCACAGCGTCCGGGATGTTTGAAAATTGCATACCTCGTTTTCGTAAGAGCATCGACATCTACCTTGTCATAACCGGCTCCCACCTGGCTGGCGAACTTCACACTCCTTGGCAGATGAGAGGCACACTCCTCGTCAATTTCCCCAGTAACAGCATCTCCTCCAGCGTGCTGCGTTCAAATAGATTCCAGTGACCTCCTTATAGTTCCCCTTCAGATCACTGTAGAACTCTTCGTGGGGTTTTGATGTCAGTACAAGACGCTCTGCAATATCGGCCATTGCCTTCCATTCTTGATGCGCAAAGTGCGGGCTAGCAAAAGCTAGGATTTGACGTAACTTGGTCATTGCAAGTTTTCAAGGTGAATCATCGTGAATGTCTTTCCTTTGCTGCTGCCGAGTCCTAATCCTAAGTCGCTGCCGTATCAAGCTCGAATTATAGCTCGATTCGAAGGTCTGATTATCTGATAATCCAATGGTGTAGATTTCAGCCTTTTACCGTAGTTATCGCCAGAAGCCATAGATTGTTAACGGTATCAGTCAAACCAAGCGCTTGGACCGATTGCCTAAAATGAATATATTACCATCAAATACAATCATTTTATTGATAAGTACTACTCAGTACTACTCACTTACTAGTACTACTCAGTGAATTAAAAAAAAAACTAGCAACGAGGAACCCAGGCGGGTCCACTTACCGTGACTTACGGGCGCCGATTCACCCTCTTATCAACACTAGTGGTGATGAATTGTGATTTATTTGAGCTCACTCTGAGTCACTTAGAGTCTCAGACAGTCAAACTCAGTGAACCGCAGTTGACTTGTTTTTCAACACGTGGCTATGGGCAGCAACCTGAAACTTTTTGTAAGAAAGGACCTTAAGGTGGTAACACTTAAATTTGAGAGCAATAGAATAGAAGAATGGTTACCTGCTTATTGCCTCATCCTCAAAGTATGGACGCTCAGCTTGAGGGGTGATCCTGAAAGCATGCCGAGTAGACTCAGATGTATCAAAATCCAAAATGGCTGTGTGCACAGCTCGTCTATTGTCCCACACCACAACGCTGTTGGGTTCCCATGAAGCTCGAATTTGAAGATCAACAGAACCAGATAACAAGCTGTACAAAAAGTCCAAGATCAAATCGGACTCTTCATCTTTTAGGCCGATAATTTTCCTTGAGAATTGAGGATTGACGTACAGTGCATTCTTCCCAGTAACGGGATGAGTTCGGACAATGGGATGAACGGTCTGCGTTGGTGCTCTTCTAACAACGCCGCCTAAGTTTTTGGCATTGTGGGCTTGCTCAAATCCTGAATGGAGCACCTTCAGTCCCTTGAGCCTCTTTTGAAACTCAGGCGACAAACGCTCATATGCGGTAACAGTATCAGCAAATATGGTGTCTCCACCAGTTTCTGGCCCTTCCAGCAGAGTCAAAAAGGTGATTCCTGGTGGCTGTCTTTCGTAGGTGACATCTGAGTGCCAAGCCACTGACGTGAGGTGACTTGCAAAGAAGTCAGATGTATCATTCAGGCCCTTTTCACGATAAACAATATGCACCTCAGGAGTACCGTCCGGAGCTCCGGATGTGGGATGAATGTGGTTTCGACCAAAGTAGGAACCGAACTCTACTGCTTCCTTTGGGGATATCTTGGAAGCAAAATCCTGGTCCCTGAAAATAACAACTCCTCTCTCGGCAACAAAGCGGGCCAGATCGTTCTTAGCCTCGTCACTTAGCTGGCTCAACTGGACGCCATTAACCTCAGATCCAAATTTGGGCGTCAGAGCTTTGGTATACTTTTTGTCCTCCGGGAACAAATTCTTGAAAGACTCATCTCCCTTCAACCCTTTATCCTCGAAGACAAAATCTTCTAAAGGCGCGTACATGGCGTCTCCTGTCCAAGTTGGGGCATATTGTGGGTGCTTGAGTGACCTAAGTCTGAATTGGCCGTGTTCAGTATCGTTCGTATGTCTAACTCTTGAGCCTGCCACAGACTCAATTGAAGATGCCGTGTTTATCATTGTATTGTAGCTTTTTAGCTGGAGAGCCAGGTCGCACAGATGAGTAACGAGGAAAAGGGGATTAGCTAGCAAGACTCTTGCTCGATATAAATAGTTAGGTTCGAGAAGTTAGGTTCGAGAAGCAGACAGGACATCCCACTTGATGGTGACACACGCTCATCCAATCCGCTTCCCTCTAGCTACTTCTCTCGACAAAGATTGCGCAATCATTTCGAGACTTCGTTGATAAAGCTCATGAAGCTTTACAATTGTGAAAGCTCACGTGGAAGATTCATGCACTATTTGAGCTGATCGAGGGCGCCACTGGGCCGATCTCAGATGTATAACAAGAGATAAAACTTATTAATTTCGGGACGAATTCTGTCTCTCCATAAACCACCACCCCAAGAGTAGTTAGGACAGAGAACAATGCTCAAAAGATAAGGAACCATGCCCAAATAGGAAACGTTTCTGTTGGAACCCAGAATCCAAGCACCAAGGTGGCCGTGTTCCACTCAGAAGCTAGGAACACATGACCACATTAGATAGTAGAGCCAGGCCATTGTAATGCTGAGCGCGGGATCAACCTGACGAGATACAATCTATACGAAACCTCCAGCTACAGGGATGGAGCGGGTATCTTTCCGACGCTTTGCATGAGAGCCCAGACAAAAAAAGCCAAAAACTTTGAACCCTAGAAAAGTTCCTAAGGGACCAGCTGAAGCAATAGTGTATCCAAATCAAAAATAGCTGCTTGGCCCAATGATGGAAACTAAGGCAATCATCAAAAACTGACGACCCTCAAGACCACGCCGTTAACCCACTATCAAGCCATCGCTCGGCGCGTCTGGCTCAGCCTGGCGCTCATCACCGGACCTTATGGTGACCACTTCATCCACTTTACTCATCGTGTAAAAGACAAGTCTCTATCTCACGATCATTTCGACGCATTGAACCATCGGCATTGTCACATCTCTTTTGTACTCCACAGATTGTGAAGTCCAGCGAAGCAGCACCTGAAAGTGAAATTGAAAAAAGCTATTGTGATTATTACGCCATATTTCCTGGGGCTGCCCCCGCCTTGAACCTTTGATATGCATGGGATTCGGCCGATTCGTCGGATTGGATCGGCTGAAAAGTTTCCAATTTGTGTTAATCAATTCCGACAATAACTTCCCACGAGCTTGGAACTCCTTTTTCTTTTCTTTGCTTTTTTTTCTTTTTTTTTTTTTCCTTGAAACAGTAGAAGTTAACTTGCTTCCCCGCGTGCCCGACAAAAAGGACCAACAGTACGTTATCGATCACGAGCTATCACGCCGATTGCCGGGCATCTACTCGTTATCAAAACTGGGGCCGCACCCGCCTGCACACGGTGGTGGCGCATTGGCGATCGCTACCGATTCAGCCAGTTACTTCCGACCCAGTTTCCATTTCCGCGCTGGCCCCTGCTTCAGACTATCCAATTCCGCTCACCTTCATTGCACACCAGGCCACGTGGGACGTTGCAAGATTCGGCGGTTATTGTTTTGCGCTATCATGAGCCACAGTCCGGCCGTGTCCGCTGAGCATGAATTATCTGAAGTACTTAAACTACAGTCCCTGCTGGGGAAAGTTGGGTGAGCTGCATAGGCGAACATGACGACCACGGTATCTTCAGTCACTACTCGCCAGGTGCTTGAGCTTAATGGCGACCACCCCTCTAGCTCGCTGGTGTTTGAGTCCTTTGACCTTCCAGAGGGCAATCAACGACTTTTAGGCTCGCCTCATCCGAAGGGGACAATTTCTCCATTGGCACTGAAGCCCTCTTCCTCAGAGAGCAATCCGCTTGAACTGGACACTGTGATCTCTACGATCAAGGACCTACAGAGCCGGGGCCAAGTTCTGACCAAGAAGCTCGCTCGGCACGGAACTCTGCTTTTCCGGGGACTTCCCATAAACAATGCCGAGGACTTCAGCAAGTTTGCCCATGCCTTCGGCTACAGGCCACACGAAATAATCGGTATCGTCGTCAACCGGCCAGTCCTTGCTCCCAATGTTGCACCAGCCAATGAGGCTCCAAAGGAGGTTCTGATCTACAACCATAACGAGTCCCCACAAGTGCCGCATGCCCCTGAGTTCATCTTTTTCTACGCTCACAAGGCTCCCGGTAAGGGAGGAGAGTCGCCCATCGCCTCTTCACTGGAAATTTTCAGCCGGGTTCAGAGAGAGATTCCAGAGTTTATCGACGAGCTTGCTGAAAAGGGAGTTCAATCTTCGGTCAATTACCGGTTCACTCCTCAGCATAAGGGCGGATCAACTATAAAGGAAGCATTTGGTAAGAATATCAAAGAGGGCGATAGCGAGGAAGTCAGAAAACAAAAGATCGAAGAGCAAATTGCTAGGTATGGCAGAGGAAAGTTCACCACGTGGGAATGGGAAGAGGATGGAATAAAACTGACGCATCAGCTCCCTGTTATTCGAGTCCACCCTGAGACTCACCTGCCCAGTTTATTCACCGGGCTAGCGGCGTACTACAAGAACTCTCTGCAGCAAACCGGCAACGCGCGGAAGGACGTTCAGCAGTTATACGGTGACGGAACCCCAATTCCGGAGAAGTATCTCGCAAAGCTGCTGGAAATAACCGAGGAAGTCCGAGTGCTTCACAAGTGGGAACGAGGAGACGTCTTGGTTTACGATAACATAGCAGCTCAACATGGACGACAACCTTGGGAAGGAGAACAATCTGATAGGGTAGTAATGGCGAGTCTATTTGACTGGAAGGTCCCAGACTCTTACGGCTACGCCGAATGGGCACAAGTAGTTCAAGCAGCAGATGATTAGAGATTCGATGCTATCGAATTAGTGCTTTAATGCTCTTCAGCTGATATACGTCCTTCTATATATATATATATGAAATTTGCGGCAGCAAAAGACCTTTCCTGCGAAGAACTACCTCACACATACGCTGGGAAATTTCCAAGGACAGAGGCAAAAAAGTCTTGTTCTAACGATGCCAAGTCCTCCGGGATACAGGCTAGTCCTAACACACTTTCAGGGCTCTTAGTACTATCCTCGGATAGTGAGGGCTCCTTCCAGCTAGAGTCTCTCCAAGACTCATTAAGACTTGTGGAAGTATGTGATTGTGACAATCTTGTGCCCGCAGAGCTCTCACTCAGATTATCTGAAAAATCAGAGGGCTCGCCGTTGACACGATCTGCGTGAGTGATAGCTGTCCTATTCTGAGAAGAACTTTGGTTATCCAGAAGGTACGTGAGAACCAAATGAGCTTTTGCAGAAGAGCAGCCACCGTGCGGCATCTGAATGTCCCTGTATAACCGAGCAGACGACTCTGCTAGCTGTCTTCGTAGAGCACTCGTTCTGTCGAGAATTGCCCCCGGGCCTAATTCTCTATTATGCAAAGAAATTACCACGGCCCCTTGGAAAGCGTGAGTAAAGATATAGTTCCACTTGAATCTCCAGTATTCGGAAAGGCTACCATGGTTATAGGCTTCAAACTGATTCTCCAGTATTGCTGTAGCAGAAGACAAACACCTTTCTTGGAAAGTACCAATCTCCTCACATGTCTTGTTGTACTTTAGAAAGGGCCTGTAAAAGGCAAATCGTGTTTTGTGCATGTAAGTGTCAAGGACAAACCTTTGGAACATTGCCTTGGCCTGTGGAGCCGGGCACATCAGCTTCAAAGAGAACTCCAGCCTTATCCTGGAATCCGGGCCCCCTTCCCTAAGCGGCGTCCATTCTTTACCTGCTTCAGCCCACATATTTTCAATCTCTTTGGCAACAGCCCGGATCTTGTCCAAGCACGCCCCATCAGGAGGAGAATTTTCATCCCTGTATAAAAAATAGGTGGTGTCGACAGCTTTGTCCATCATTTCCGAAATCTGAAATTTCAGCTGCAGAAACAAAGACTCGGAATGCTCAGTCAGATCCATGAGTTTGACATCGTAGCTTTTTCTGGGGAATGAAACTGGAAGCTGGCCTAGCTCAACGGCACAGAATGACGCCATACTCTTCAACGTGAAAAATAAGCAGCGGCGGTGGTTCGCATCGCTATTGCTTCTTCGCTGATTCTTGTCAGCCGGCAAGTTGGCTGGGTCGCGGTGTAAGCCTAATCGCTTAGCTGAGTTAACTGCTAATCCTAGCAAGTTCCAAGACGTCCAGTTCCTTTCTGACCCATCATGAATGTAAACAATATATAATAAAAGCGCAGCAAGCACCTCCACGGTCTCGACGTTCTGAAATATCTTCAGGCTTGCTGCGCATGTCTCTGCGCAGTACAGAAAGAATTCACAAGGATCCTCAAGAAACCTCCACTGTTGCTGTACCCTCATCTCGACTGTTACCACAAGGTTTCCAACATGTAGCCTTCGCCTTATTTCCCCCAGCAATGGATCTGTAGGTTCAAGTGACCGGCTTGCATGTGCCAGAATTAACCAGACTGTGAACCCATGCAGCGGCCTCTGATTGTCCACGTCTGTTGGTGATCGAGTGAACTTGTCAAAGAGTAGCTGAAAAGTGCTCTCGTGCAAAATAGATTCTAGTGGGTGAATTAAATTCCAGTACTTTGAGACAAGACGGTAAAAGATGGTCTCTTCGATGCCGCTCAAGTATGGGTCGAGAAAAATGGATTGAGAGCAAGTAGTTGTTGAAGCGGCCCCGAGAGTATGATGATAGCCCGAATATCCTCCAGAGGCAATGCCTAATTGACTTGCTGGACCAGAATTTTGCTGCAGCATCTCATGAGTTTGCCATGCTGGAACACAATCTAGAGCATGTCGCTGCCGGTGATCCTCGAAATCATCCAACAGCCTCTTGACGCCAGCATCTTTCTTACAATTGGCGGATGACACATCGAAATGCCACCCCAACGGACCAATGAAACTTGTAGACCCAGGGTAAGAATGGGCCTCAAGAGGAGGGTACGCAGGAAGGCCGGCACTTTGCATCATACGCGACTGTGAGTCTAATATCTCAGAAAACGCTGGAAGTACCGGCATTTCCTGGTTGTCATCATCTGGGAGATATGTACAGAGATGCACACGGCCCTTTAAGCGGCATAGCTGACAAGGTATCGAGCCATCACACTAGCTGGTGTTAAATAAAAGACCATTGATTCTTTCAAATTTGTTTTCCTTTTTTCTGAAATAACTTACCCTTTTCTTGAGCTTTCGACACGTCGTACATGAGATGGTTCTACGCTTCTTGCGCTCAAAATCCTTTGTTATGCGACCATCCGGCTTCGAATAGAGCACGAAGCGGTCCTTCAGGGAGCTCTGTTGAGCCATACCAACGTTCATGCTTGAATAGTAGCGTTATCCTATAGCCTATACATACACGTACCCAGAGGAAAGAAAGCAAAGCAAACCCTCGCTTACCTGGAAGCAGCTATTTTCATCTCTTCAGATGACCGACCACAATGTCCTTGATATTAACAAATTTGTTTGACATCATTCGAATTTGAGTGTTGTTGACACTATATATATGGCTCTGGTTCCGTCAGGTCACGATACATATCGCGATATGCCCGACTAGCATCGCTATCAATTCGTTGTTATGTCACGCATTATGCGTGTATCCGCATATCAGTGTATAACACTGCATTCAACAAATTAAGCAGAAAGTGTAGTTCGACCCGGGTGTGAAATCAAAGATCGCGATTGTCCAAGTCTTAAAATGTGTCAGGCGTGCGCAACACAGGCCAAACCGCCAGGTGAAGGGGATCCGACGATATCGGAGCATTTAAGCAGATCAGGATCTGAGCTTTCCGCACTGAAAGAAAAGATTTTTTCTAGAGAGGGCTGCTGCCGAGCCGAGGGTAGTCAAGAGGTTGGTCACGGAGCACTAGAATACGAAGTACAATTCCATTAATCATTGGTTATGAAATAAAAAAACCTACGAAGACAAATGCTCGGGCTCTGACTCAATCAATCCGTGAGCCTTCTGGTCGTGCTGGTTGAATTTCTTGACAACCTCTCTCGTGGCAAAAACACTAAACGGCAGGGCAGAGAACCAGAAGGCGAAATTGATGCTGACAGTGGCGATGAGAGACGTAGGAACAGCCTGAACACCAAAACCAACGGCAACACCTGCAGTTTCGATCCCTCTAAGTAACGCCGAATACCTGATCATGTCTCCTGGAGAATCTGAGAGGTTGCTAATACACCAGTAAATGAAATTCTCACATGTCGCCAGACTGATAGTCTCGAACATGTACGCTCCAAACCCTCTGCCAAATTCTTTGGGATTTGACCAATCCAGAACTGGCTTTGTCTTGCGAAACTCATTCTGTATGATAACTGCCCAGATCCAAGTACCGGTGTTGAGCACGGCAATTAGTGCGAATGTGGCAATGGCACGGGTCTGACGCTTCTTGGCCCATTTCTTATCAAGGAAAGTGCCCACCATCCAGTTGCAGATGCTATTGAGAATTGCCCAAAGCAACCCCCCAAGAGCTCGTGAGCGCACGGTGAAGTAAGTAGCAAAGTAAGTACCCGGGTAGGCTTGCATCCACCCAAAGTACCAAAACAGCGGAGCCAAAAGAAGGATGGGCTTACTCCTACCCAACCTCCACATTGACCTGCCTTGTTCCTTCCAGGAGATCTTGGGCGCCGTGATCTTGGTGCCATCGTCACGCTGAACGTGCTCGGGATTAGAAAGGAGCAGTGCTATGAGCGCTCCAACACACTGGATAGCAATGAAAGCTTGGTAGGTCTGGGACCCGACTTTTCCTAGCTTGTTTGCAGAGTGATTCAAACCAAGGGAGACGGCGCCTCCTACAAGAACACCGAGGTTTCTGAAAGTCATCCATGTTGCGATATAGCGACCACGTTTGTGTGACTCCGGGTAACCAGTTGTGATAGCACCCTCCACACTCCAGAACAAGCCTGCACTGATACCGCACAGAAGTGCACCCACGTAAACAAACCAGACTGTGCCGTACCGGTTATTGGTGTACAAGCCCGCGGCATACAATGGGTATCCCATGGTCCCTAGTGACAAAGTGTAGCGAAATCCAATGATATTGGTTACCCAGGGACCTGCAAAGCAAGTCACGGTCATGACACCATAAAGAATTGCGTTGGCAGCGTTGATCAAGTTGGGGCTCGCTGACCCTCCCACACCCAACGCATTCATTGCAGTCCATATACCCGGAGAACAAAAAGCGCATCCTCCAACCACCAGAACCTGAAACTGGGTACTTCTGAAGAACTGTGTGGGATGTTGAGCTTTCTCATCTATTGCCGGTTCCTGAGAACTTGCTTCGTCCACTAAAGGTTCCTGGTGGTATTGCTCTGGGGCCGCGGTGGTAAGCTTGCCCTTAGCGACAGAAGGCTCAGAGGGCTCAGACATTCTTTAAGGCTATCCGTGCAAATCCCTGGTTCTGACTTGTTACAACTTTTTTTTTTCCCTTGTTTTCTAAGAAGGCTCCAGGCTAATACTTCTGCTTTTGAATGATATGGAAACGGAACCAAAAGCGAGGGGTTCGTTAGAAAGTATCGCGTGATACTGGGTAGTTTATCGTCATCAGCGGCATGGCTGATGAGCATCACTTTTCCGGTCATACATGTACTAGAAGAAGAATAGATACGACATTGTTTTTCGAGGGCCCGAAAGATTAACCAGACGTAGTCTCTAGATATCTAAGGGTGGTGACCCAAGCGAGTTAACTCTTGAACATCGCCGAAAAGATTCGAGCGGGGTCGTTTTTTATCGTGTCGTTGGTTGGCGGAAATAGATTCACAAAAAGAGTGAGATTCTGCGTCGATCAGATTTATGCAATGCATGGCTCGTCGTGGCACCTAAGACCGGTTATTTTATCAGGCTGATGATGATCGATCGATGGCAATTTAATTTGTCAGGTGGGGGTCATCGAAAATGTGCTTGGTGCCATCAAGACTTTGATATCTTGGTACAAAACACTTCATCGCGGCAGTGCGATCTGAGCTCATCATCCTCCAAGCTTGCGAAATGAAATGATTTTTTTCGCTCATATGGCGGCGGCTCATTGAGACTGATCGTCTTCGAACTCAGAACTTAGTGTGGCGCACCGCTTGAGTTGCCGAAATCTTCTGCTGAACCACATATACCAGGCACGCATGCACAGATCTGCAGGTGCCAAAGCGGAGATTACTTTACAGATGGGGGAAGTCTGCGGTCAGCTGATATACCGCCATCCCAGCATATAAGTTGACAATGGCAAAGTTTGCAAGCTAGAGTAACGTTATGAGGGGGCATAAAGAAGCACGCGGTAACTGCAGAATACTTGACAGTCAGTAAACAAGCTACGAAAATCACTCGCAGGAACGGACAAGCTAGACTGATTTGCTGTTATTTACTCCGAGTCTCGGCCGACGTATCGAGACTAATGCCACATGCAACCGACCTCCGAAGTTAAACTGGTAGCGTCAAAAAAAAACGCCATCATGGCTCGCTGCTTGAAGCTCGGTTAAAGCTTTCAAGGATGCAAGTATAACAGTAAGGCACAGCGCTGTTCTTTCATCCAAGGCTGCTCACCACAATCACCATCATGACCGTAGCCACAAGCTTCCAGCTGGAGGATCATGCCATCGACGAAGTTAGCAAGGTCAAGGTCGCTGTTGTAGGGGGAGGCATCTCCGGAATCACCGCAGCCATCCTTTTGCCGAGGAAAGTCCCTCATCTTGAGCTGACGGTTTTCGAAAAAAATCCCGACGTTGGCGGTACATGGTTTGAAAACGTCTATCCTGGGGTGAGATGCGATGTCCCCTCGCACGCCTATCAGTCCACATTTGAGCCCAATACGAAATGGTCTGAATTCTATGCTCAAGGTGAGGAAATACAGCAGTACTGGAAGAGCGTCCATAAAAAGCATGGGCTAGAGCGATACTTTCGGTTCAGCACCCGAGTCCAGCATGCTGAGTTCCAGGATAGGACGGGGCTGTGGAAGATCACCACCAAGAACCTAATAACTGGCGTGCTAAAAGAAGACTTCTTCAATGTACTGGTCCCGGCAGTTGGTCGCTTCAATAATTGGAAACTTCCCGACTACCCCGGGCTATCATCCTTTCAAGGGCATTTAAGACACTCAGCTAATTGGGACAAGTCATTCGAGCCGAAGGGCAAGGTTGTTGCTATAATTGGTAACGGGGCATCAGGAATTCAAATATTGCCACATCTGCAGAAAGTTGCCACCAAGGTTGTGCATTATGCCAGGAGTCCTACCTGGATAGGGCCCAGTTTCGGCGCCGAGAAGATTCCTCCCAACTCTGCCTTTTCACCGGAGGATTTTGATCGGTTTGACGAGCCAGAAGAGTACCTGCGATACCGTAAGGATCTAGAAAACCACCTGCACAGAAGATTTGGAGGCATATTCAAGGGCTCGAAGGAAAATGCTTCCGCCAAGGTAAAACTCACTGAGTTGATGATATCTCGACTCGGCTCTCGGGCAGATGATTACAAGACTGTGTTGATCCCCAAGTTTGACCCGGGATGTAGACGGCTCACACCAGGACCGGGATACCTTGAGGCTCTAGCTACGGACAACGTTGAGCTAATCATCACCCCAATCGACAGGTTCACGGAAAGGGGAATCGTTACAAGAGACGGGCTCGAAAAGGAGGTGGATGCAATCATCTGTGCCACGGGTGCACAAACATCTTATGCCCCGCCGTTTCCTGTCGTATACAACGGCAGGGACCTCTCCGAGATTTGGAAAAGGGCGTTCTGTGAGACCTATTTAGGAATAACAGTGCCGAGTTTCCCGAATCTGTTTTTCATTAACGGACCATATGCCATCCCAGTTGGAGGAACGTTCCCGAAAAGCGTCGAAGTTCAGACTACTTATATTGCCAAGATTCTGCGAAAAATAGTCCTACAAGGATTGAAATCCATTGTGCCCAGTAAAAGGGCTACTGACCAGTTTGTTGAGTACGCTGACAAGTTTTTCGAGAAAACTGTCTACTTTGAGCAATGTAGCTCATGGTTCAACGGTGAGACTCCCGGTGGTCGAATACACGGAACATGGCCGGGAAGTAATACTCACGCTTCAATAACATTACAAGACCCCCGCTGGGAGGATTTCGAGTATACATACTGGTCGCAATCAGGGAACTTTTTTGCATACTTGGGTAATGGATGGAGCGCGAGAGATACTAAGCCACATCATGATCTTGTACCCCACTTGAAGGTGCAGGGATCGGTGGACCTGTCTTTGCTGCATGAAACCTGGTACGAGTACCTTAGCCCTGATATCTTAGATTAGACTTTTTACGACGCTTTGCGAATGAATAAATTCTTATCATGTGGTTACTTCAAAGGTTGAAGGTCGCCAAAGAGCTGCGTCTCTCGTGAGTCGTGATCAGAGAGAGCTTTCATGGACATGACCGATGTTCACAATAGAAATTTTAGGTATGTGTACTAGATAAATGGACATAAATTTTCTTTCGAGTAGATAATCGTGAGGATAGTTCTTAGACTTTGAACCTATAGCTCTTCAATCGCGGGTGCGGGGTCAAGGGTCTTTGATAAGTCCATCGTTCTGCTTTGTAAACACGTGAAACAGTGATTCATAGCTCATGATCCCCATACTGTAGTCCGCACTCACTGCACCAAGTACTAGCAACGGGCTCTGGAGGAGTATACTGGATCATCAACCGCCTCTGGAGACTAGCATGGGTTAGTATGGCCCTAAACCACCACAATACGCCAGACTTACCGCAAACTCCTCGGTCGCCGAAGAATCACTTTCCTGGCTGTCAATGGACCGTCGCCGCTTGTTACCACCACCTGGTGCCGTAGACATCCTCGAGATCTTGCTAGAA
>JAKTSO010000146.1:0-15163 GCA_030580275.1 Groenewaldozyma sp. yHMH443
TTTTATTTTTTTTTTTTTATAATAAAAATAAATTTAAATTTTTTTTTTATTAAAAAATTTTTTAATTTTTTTTTTTTATATTTTTTTTTTTATTTTTTTTTTTAAAAAAAAATTTAAAAAAAAATAATTTTTAATATATTTGTTTGTTTTTTTTTTTTTTTTTTTTTTTTTTTCAGATGGATAATTTTTTTCAACATTCGTCAAGGCTCGACTTGATTGTCAATTGTGGTCGCTTCGCTCGTTCGGCCGGGCGCCTGAAGCTCCTCTATCCAGTAGTTTTCCACCTGAACTAAATAATTACCTTGGCGGCTCTGGCTGTTGTTGTTCTATCTTTGGCACGACCCAGATCTGAGAGATTGTAGCTTGAGTTGAGCATTGGCCCGAGCTTTCTTACTAGATCTATGTCTGGACCTTACGGCCGCCACAGCCTCATATCAAGAGGGGCTCTTTGACAGCTGTGCATAATCGCTTAAGAAAAGAGAAGGGAAAGTTGTCGCAGTAACGGGGCTACTGCCAGTGACCACATCCAAGCGAGGGGAGAGAGAAGCACAGCTTTAGGCAATGTGCCGGTGCTTGGACTGCACGAAGATACCGTATCTGGCCACATTGGGCCACACGTGCGCATGTAGGCGCAAGCGGCTTTTCCTCGCCACCGCGCTCCGTCCTGCTCGTGGCCCTGCTTGACCGCCCTTAGTCGGTATTTTTTTTGCATGTAGGGACGGCAGGGATGGCTTCAGTAGCAGGCAAAGAGAAACGCAAACGCTCAGAGGTAAGGATTCAGGACTCAGGAGGCAGGAGCCGCGCATTAGTTACACACAGCTCTGCACATACCGCCGCCGTTGTCCAACGATAGTTAGGGCCCTTCCTCGCGCAGCTGCCAGCTGTCTAAACTGCATTTAGGACCGACCCGTTACGTCATCACACAGAGAAATTTTTGACCAAGAAACAAAACGTCCTGGCCAGAACAGGCAATTTGGTGAGTCTCGAGGAGATTGCCAAGGCCTGGCTGATTAATCCTTGTAAAGAAACTGACGAAGATCGAGAATCTATCAGCCGTATCGCGGAAGTCGGGCTCAGTTTGCCGTCGGAAATTTCCTCCAACAATCGGAGAATCAAGGAGAAAGGAAGAACGAGGGCACGCGGGTAGAGCCCGCTAGCTGAAGCGAGAAGAAGGAAGACTGCTAGCTGGGCGACTCAGCCCTTGAGCTCGGAGTTCATTCCTTGAGTCGTGCCGGTGCGAAGAGGCGAGGAAGGGCTTCACACACTGAAAATACTGCTATATTAGTACATCAGCACAAAAAAAAAAAAAAGGAAAAAAAAAAAAGAGTGGCCGCCCGGGATTTCCTAAACGGCAAGCGAGCGAAGCGGCGAATTCTAAAAAAGCAATGTTTCCTTCTTTGTCCACAATAAAAAGCTGACACCGAGAAAGGAGAGAAAAGAAAAATAACAGCAGTTAAAGATAATGGCAATAACTCAAAGCTTCCAGGGCAGAGAGGCCCGGCAAGTCCCAGGCTCCCAGCAGTATCCAGTGAGAAGCTCCGGACGACAAAGACCTGATAAATCTCCTGGAACTTGCAGAGACATGTTGGGGCCTGAAGAGGCTCATGTAGGCACACACGCACAGGCACACACGCACAGGCTGTGTGCGAACCGCCTAACGGGCTGTAAAAGCACTCCTGGAACACACATTTGGAAACGCATGCCTTACATGCTACATGCTACATATTACATGCCGCTACATGCTACATATTACTGCGACTCTGCGCGCTTTGGAACTCTTTTTTTTTGTTAATTTTATCCACTTCTTTCGTTAATTCCTTTTTATCTTTTCTCTTTCCTTCTTCTTTCTCTTGTTTCTTTACTGCTTACATTTCGGAAGTATCATTCTAATCCTCGGAAAGACCTGCCAAAGCATCTCTCCGGAAGCCATCGCTACTGTTCAGAGATCATTCAAGCCGGAGCTGACCTTAAAAAAGAGCCGCGCTAGAAGGGCATCAGAAAGTCTGTGAGGAAACTTCCATTGTTATTCCCACTCACTGTGTTGGTCAGAGCTAAAATCGCACGGACTGCACCCAGATCGGGAATTTCATCCACACACGCACAGTAGACTCTTTTTCTCTCTCTCTCTCTCTCTCTCACACTCTATTTCTTTTTCACAGCGACCCCCTGGTCATACACACTTCACCTTCCCTTTCTTTCCCACTTTTCCTTTGTGACTTCGCTTCGGCTTCCAGTCTTCTGCTCGTTTCAGTTTTTTGGCGCACCGGAAATACCCCCACTTTGAAAAGCTACTGCTACACATATCCGGGTAAGTTCATGGGCTGAAACTGCACATCGCTCTGTGTATTACAAGAAAAAGTCAAAAAAGAAGAAGCTCAACTTTGGAGAGTTCTGAGACGCAGGAGACTTAAACTCAAAATAACCTTAAAGTTTGGAAGCCTTCGGTTTTGAGTATTTCTCTTTTCCTTCAACAGCGCAGGCAAGCAAGTATTGTACTGTGCTCTCGGGATTCGTCGTTCGAAAGGTTTTTGAAGTTTCGGTGATACCTTTGGGATATTCTTGAAGATCAAGGCTTACAGGCTGCGGAAAAACTTTATTTTTGTATTTGGTCCTTGCTTTGTCGCTAAGATCAAGTTGATTCCTTCGGTGGATTTTTTTCTCTTTTTATTATCTCACTCCAAGAAATTTCGGCTCAGTTAAGTCTTCGGTTTCAGACTTTACTACTACCAGGCATCAATAAGCTTTCACAGGTTGTTCCTTTCTGTTTCAGAGATAAACTTCCAAAGGGAAAAGATATTAGAAACGCGGAAACGACCTTACGACCTTCAAACCAAGGAGGAAAAAGGTAAAAAGAAGAAACGAAAAAAAAAGGGAAGATTAAAATAAAGTCATGTCTTACCCTCCACACCAGGACCACCCACACCTGCACCACCCGATGCATTACGCGGCAGCTACAGCGCCCCCATCCCTGCATAATGGTTACTCATACTACTCAGACTTGACAAATAGTCAGAGACAAGCTCTAGGCGGCGGCAGTAACGGCATCGCAGCAACAGGAGTATCAGGAAATGCTCCCCTCACCGGATCTGGCACAGGTGCCGTAGGTGGGGCTCCCACCCATAACGGCTCTGCTGCTACCGCCCAGTCTGGTATTGCAAGTAACGGCAATAGTCCCTCAGTGACCTCGGCCGTTCCTGTTCCTTCAGCAGCTGGTGGAAGTGCGGGTTCAGGCTTGGCCGGCAACAGTCTGTATTCGAGCAGTGCAACTGGCTCCAGCCCTGCCTACTCTATGTACTACCAACAACAACAGCAGCAGCAGCAACAGCAACAACATCAGCAGTCTTACCAGCAACAGCACCAGCAGCAATTGCCTGATATGCATTCGTTTTATCAAAGCACCACCACGTCTCCGACCCAGCAGACTCAACAAGATGGCGCTTCCACCAATGGAGCTGCAACCGGTGCCGCTGCTGGGAACGGCGTTGTTCATCCTTACATGCATCATAATGCGGCAGCCTCGTACTCTGGGTCGAACACCCCTGTCTCGCAGCAGCATCAGCATCAGCAGCAGCAGCAGCAGCAGCAGCAGTCAGCTAATGGAGCATACCAACAATACCAGAGTGGCTACTACTCTACTCCTCAACAGCAACAAAACAGATCATCTCTTTACCAGCCTCTGCCTCATCTGCAAGCACATGGTTATTATCAGCAGGTGCCAGCTACCTCCAATGGATTGCCACCTTTGACTCAGGCCTACAATGGTACTGGTGCAGCTGGTGCTCCAGCGCAACAAAAGCAAGATTACTATCATGCAGGAGGTGCAGGTGCTATCCCTGGGACCGCTGCTGCTTCATTAGGCAAGCCTTTGACTGCTGCAGGGTCAGCTCCAGCAACTGCGGTATCTACTCCGAACGGGAACGGCACAGGACACCTTAATGGTAACGCCAACGGGAATGGAAATGGTCAGTCGGCTTCTAGCGCTGTGACTGCTGGCGGTCAATCGTGGCCTCCTCAAACCGTAGTCACTGATCCTACTGGACAGATTGCTCCTCCAGGTGTCAAGCCCAAGGTTACTACTACTTTGTGGGAGGATGAGCGAACTCTGTGCTTCCAAGTCGAGGCTAGAGGTATCTGCGTGGCCCGTCGGGAGGATAACAACATGATCAACGGAACCAAGCTTCTCAACGTTGTCGGTATGACCCGAGGTAGAAGAGATGGTATTCTTAAGTCGGAGAAGACCCGACACGTTGTCAAGGCTGGTGCCATGCACCTCAAGGGTGTGTGGATCCCATACGACCGTGCTAGAGATTTTGCCAACCGGGAGAAGATCATCGACTTGCTCTACCCATTGTTTGTCACTGACCTGAAGTCTGTCCTGTACGACCCTGTCAACTTTGCCCGGACTGCTAAGGTCCTTGATGCTGCAGAGAAGCTCAAGGCTGACCGACGACAAGAGGAGGAGCAGCAGAGGCTACAGCAACAGCAGCAGCAGCAACAACAACAGCAGCAGCCTCAGGCACAGCCCCAGGCACAGCAGATCCCCTCTCCTCAGCAGCAGATGCAGCATTACCAGCAATCTGTTCAGTCGCAAGCGCCTCAGGCCCACGGAGCCATCAAGCTACCCCAGATCCATGATTCATTGTACAAAGAAAACCATCTACCCAAAATCCAGTCCCCACAACAACAGGACTACAACCAGAACAGGTTGCCACCCTTGACGTCGTCTGATTTGACCCATGACGACCCCAACAAGTTCAATGGAAACGCGAGATTGCACTCTCAGCTCGGTGAGCCGGCCCATTTGGATGACGACAGCCAACAACAGGCCAAGAAGATCAAGACTGATAACTAGAGTCAACGATCTGAGAGATTTGTCGTTTGAAGAAGTTAAAAGTCATCGAAGTGAGTGAAAGGGGCAAAAAGCTCTCACGGCCACGTTATGTTATGTTCTATTATATATATATATATATATATATATATATATATATATATAATGTTGTGTATTTGTATCAATCACCAACAAATCAAACTATTGAAGGTTCAAAAAATGGAATTCGTCACAATAAGAATAAATGAAAAAATCTAGCTGGTGATACTAGCAGTCTCCTCGTAATAGTTGTCGCTACTTCGAGAAAACAAGCTGGCAGGGGCAATTGCCATGGTTGAGGCGTTGGTATCAAAAGACGACCGACGGTGGTGCTTGGAGCTTGAGGCGATGGTTATCACTGAAGCAGCATCGAAATGGCCAGTCCCTCCGCCTTCTCTGAATGTGCTGGTCGGGTAGGAGCTACCACCTCCACCACCAAGGCTACTGCTTCCGTGCGACACGGTACCAATAACGCTGACACCGGAAAATATACTAGCTGCATTCCCACTACCGCTCCCACCGACCGGGCCATCAGCATTGCTATAATTGTTCGGAGTAGTACTGCTGCTGCTGCTAGTGTTGGGTGCGTTCACTGCGTTTCCGTTAGAGCTTGAGTTTCCACCACCACTACTGGAAACATTGGAGTTCATGTGGGTGCTGCTTGCAGTAGAAAATGACCCCGAGTTCGAAGGCCCCAGAGACGACGTGTAGTGTATAATTGAACTGCTTGCAGGCAAGTTAGTGCTGATAATGGTAGGTATCAGCACTGGGTTATACGACGGTGCTGGTAACAGCTGCTGTTGCTGATTTTGGGGCTGCGACTGAGAATGGCCAATGACAAAAGTTGGTACTGTTTGCTGCTGTTGCTGTTGCTGTTGTGCTTGCTGTGCTTGGAGCTGATGTTGATGATGAAATTGTAACGCAGGCCCATTGATATTAGATGAGGTGTCACTGCCCACAGTGACGGAAGTAAGTGAGGTCCGCGCTATTGAAGGGATAGTAAAGTTGGAATTTGACCTTCTCTTGCTGCGAGACAACCCCCGCTCGGAGTCTGTGAGAGACGATGACGAAAGCGACGAGTCCGAAACTTCCTCTGAGTTTGAGCCTGAAGCAAAGTCGGAGCCGGAACGCGAGCGAGAGTGAGAGCCCGACCGTGATTTCGAACGCTTCGACGACTTCTGTGTCCTTAGCTCAGGCTCTGATCTGGCAGTTCCTTCAAGCCGAGATGGAGAAGGCGAAGCACCATTTCTACTTTTGAGGCTTTTCGCGTCACTGGTGTAGCTGTGAATATCATCGTTCCCCTTTGTGCCACTGCTGCCACTGCTGCCGCTCCTGTTCACATGGTCGCTCTGGGTAGTATTTTCTTGCTCGCTAGCATGTGACTCATGTCTCCGCCGTGCTCTGCCATTCCTATGGCGTGGGTCACGTCTACCACTTTGTCTCCTTGACTCGTTCCACGTATCCGAGGTATACCGGACAACCTCCTCGTCCGTCTCCTGATTATCACCCTCGGAGGGGCTGTTGTGAGAAAACGCCTCTGCGCCACCACCACTGTTACTGCCACTAGCTTCGCTTTTGGTACCCTCACTTTGTGCCATGCTAGCTCCCGACGGAGCCAACTGACTACGGTCATCCTCAAGAGCAACGTCGAGTATCCGAACACTTCTAGATCGTGGTGGTGACCACTCATTCCCACCACCGGGAGAAAACCCATGTTGCTCTTCGGCTTGAGCGTAAGGCCTTTCTCGTCCATTTGTGTTGGTCATGGACTGAGGAGCATTGGAGCCTCCTTCGCCATTCCTACCAGCACTGGAGGTAGGTCGACTGCCACCCAGGAGCCCATCCCCAGAATCCTGACTTCGTCTCGTCATTAATCGTCTGACCCATCCAAACTTCTTCTTGCTCGTTCCATTACTTGCACCTCCAGTTACACCCTCAATCGCATTTCCGTTCCCGTTCCCGTTCCCATGAAAGCCACTGCCCGCACTCCTCCGGCCTGCTCCTCTACTGGCGTCCGTCATGCTTTCTGTGGAGCTTCCCTTGCAGGAATAACGACGTTTGCTTTCTAGTATGGTCTTGACGATGTTATCACCATCAACAAGCTCAGCAACTCTTTGACAACAATAGAGGGCGCAACGACTTTAGTTCTACCTTATTAAATTCTCTTGGTGGTCGTGCACGCACAGGTACTGAGTAACCTTGAGACCTGTCAAAGTGCACGCACTGGCGTACGTTATTTCCAGAGAGCCAAAATAAATATATGCTAGGTGATCGAATTGATAACTAACTGATCAGCGAGTTTCTATCGGTTCGATTGCATGCATTTCAACAATGAACCCCTGCGGTTTGAGTCTGAGAGTTTATTTTTCTTGCATTTTCATTTGGAAAATTTCATAACCACCTCCGAGGCTGGGAGCGCCCTCCAAATTCGTTCACTGTGCAGAGACTGCGCATGCAGTGTGTGACTGTGTGTGTCGCCGCTAACTAACTCTAAACGGTTTAAATGACCCACAGTCGAGGATAATTAATGGAAAACGTGATGCTTTAATGATATCTTTCGTGGTTGATGACTAAGCAGTTTCTCTTCACACTCTGAAATCAATGACCGCTTGGGTTTGCACGTGCCTGTAGACCTCACCTCTACCCTGTTGAAATTGGCGAAAAAAGTGTAGCTGAGTCGTCGAGTCCTGAGGGCTGCCACTGGGAGGGAGAACTTTTCTGGCCACGTATCAGCTGGAAGGATGCTTTGAGGAGATTATGAAAGCTATAGTAGTCAGGGAGAAATCTGACGTTAAAAGAGTAAAGGATGAGCTGGATCAGTTAGGACTACTGTACAAAGTCCCGTCGATATTGGCGGCTAGCCTAGCTGCTACGTGTGGTACTATAAGAAAGAACGTGATACACCATGAGGGCCAGATTCTTATTCTGACAAATGTAAAAGCGGAAGACGGGCCAGGTCCGGAGATGCTTTCTCTTGAGAACAACTACAAAGTTGTTGAGTTTGACGTTGAAGAACTTGGCTCAGACGGGGATAGTACAAGACTAGTCAATGCCTCAAACCCAGAGCTCGAATTGGCTCTCAAGAAGTTTGTTTTGTATCCTCCAATGGTGCTCTTTTCTGCAAGTGGCGACCCTTGTCTCTTCACGGACAATCTTGACAGGATCAATGCACTGATGACCGAGAACCCCAAACTTCATTTCGGAAGAGCAGATATAACCCATGCCGCATTAAACTCTCCAATAAAGTCGGGCGATATTGTGCGCAAGCCGAGCATTATCCCACTCTATGGGGAATTTGGGCCCTCACCCACAGACCAAACAATCTCAGCACCAACCATTGAAGATTTTGAGCGGGCATTTTGGTGCAGCAGTACTCAGAACGGCATCAGACAATGGTGGGCTCCTCAGTACACCATGTTCAGTCGTGGTAATATTCGCGAGAAGGCTCGTGTTTTGGATCAGTTCCGCAAACAAGCTGTTATTGAGGACACTGTGGTACTAGACTTGTATTGCGGGATTGGATATTTCGTGTTTAGCTATTTCGCTCAGAAGCCTCGTCGAGTGTACTGCTGGGAGATCAACCAATGGAGCTGCGAGGGATTGGTAAGAGGCGCCAAAGCCAACGGGTTTCCAATCAAGGTGGTGCGAGAGGACGAAGAGTACTCAGAGTATGATGGCTCCGGGTCGTCGGTTGCAAAAAAAAATTGTATTGTTTTGTTCATGGAGTCAAATGAGAAAGCTGTAGCAAGGTTGGAAAAGCTGGGACTAGCTAATTTGAACATTTCGCATATTAACATGGGATTGCTGCCTGACTGTAGGCAAGCCTGGCCTATTGCAAAAGCCATTGTTGCTAACAGTAATAAAAGTGCCAGTCCCACGGACGTGACCAGAGAAGGACTAGAAGGGACTATTTTGCATGTCCATGAAAATGTCGCCAAGGATGATCTGGAAACCTTTGGCACCTTTGTCAGCGACCAACTCGGAGGAATGCTGATTCATCTAGAGAGGATAAAAACTTTTGCGCCAGACGTATACCATACTTGTGTGGACATTAAGTGTTAGAATTTGAAACAACCATGTCCGGCCGCAGCGCAGCCGAGACTTGACCCAGCTGTCTCAAAAATATCTTTCTTGTAAATAAAAGTCATCAAGTTATGTACATTACAAATCTCGGAATTCGTCCTTGACAGGGTCAGGCGGTGACAACGTGAGCTCAGGAACAATGAACGACTGCTGTTGTGACGAATCCCCGTAACTTTGGCTGTCATCATACCCTTCACTCTTATCGCCTTGAGTATCCTCCTTCTCCTCCTCATCTTCTTCTTCTTCTTCTTCTTCTTCTTCTTCTTCCTCATCTTCCTCATCCTCATCGTCGTCTATATCATCAATGTCCCCGCCATTACCAAAACTGTCACCGGCCTGCTGCTGCGACAAGTTCCCAAGGATATCAGCACCATGCTGTTCATAAAACTCGTCAACGGTCATCCCCTTGGAGGCAGCCTCCTCTTCTATCAGTGGTCTAATACACCGTTTACCTGACGTGGTCCTAAAATGTCGACCAAGCCCATCAGCCCTCGCAAATTTCCTGCCGCATCCCCAAGTTGTTTTGCCATCAGCTAGAAGACCGCGGCATTCGAACTTCTTCTCACCAGAATGCAGAGCCTCATGTCGCTTACGATCGTGCTGCCTTGCGAACGCTTTGCCACATACGGTGCACACAAAGGGCCGTTCGTCTGTATGAGTACGTAAATGCGACCTCAAATTGTAACCCCTGGTGAATCGCTTATCACAGAGATGACACACATACGATGCGGGATGTTTCTGTATCCGCTTTCCTGATTGATTGGGCGTAGCAAGGTCCAGCATGTATTCGCGACGGTTGCTACTGTCACCGGAACGCACCGACGAGACTGAGCCAGACCTTGATCTTGACTTTGACCTTGACCTTGATCTCGACGTCGACCCTGCTCCTGAACTGCTATGGCTCCTGTCGCCAGCTCCGCTGCGGGCAGTCGATAAGCTGCGCGCGCTTGCTCTGCTGCTGCTACCGCTTCTGCCGCTGGTAGACCTCGACCTGGATCGCGACGATCGCGAGCTTGAGTACGGAGACCTTGACCTACCTGATGAAGAGCTCCGTCGTTGTTGCTGAGCTTGACGGAAATAGTATTGCTGTTGCTCGGGGAGAAGATATTCAGGCGACAGCGTACCGGTACCACTGTCGCTTGACCTCACTAATCCTGGGTGTCCGCCAGCGCTTGTAGCAGAAGAGTATTCACCGGAGCTCGAGTCGTAGAATAAAGACGGCGTGTTTGACGATGTAGAATTGGAGGTGGTGTTCCCACTCATGTGTTGGTAGTCACGCACCATTCCGTTTGATGACCCTTGCGCAGCATCCGGTGGTGCTGGAGTGATTGACAGGTTCGGCGGTGGTGGGGTCCGGTTAGAGGCGTGATTAGTACCAATGCCCTGGCCAGAGTTTTGCTGTCGACCTTGCTGCTGTGACTGCTGCTGCTGGAAATCCTGAATGTATCCTGTATCGTTGAGGCGGAACCCTAGCAGCTCATCGAGGTTACTCGAGTTTATGTTCCCGACGCTGTTATTCTTATTGTTGCTGTTGCCATTGTTATTGCTGTTGTTATTGTTGTTATTGTTGTTATTGTTGTTATTGTTGTTATTGTTGTTATTGTTGTTATTGTTGTTATTGTTGTTATTGTTGTTATTGTTGTAAAATTCATCAAAGTCGTTGTCGTCATTAGAGTAGTACACGTCCGAGCCAAGCGGGCTAGTTGGGTCTTCGTCAAACGGGTGCGGCGACAGAAAGGGGCTGTTCAAAGCTGAGTGGTATGGGCTACCAGCATAGGCAGATAGTCCCGATGCACTACTCACGTCAGAGTGCACGGACCCAGATCTAACATGCCGCAGATTTCCTCCTGTACTTGAGTTTGCACCTGAGCCGCTATATATTGAAGGATCCAGAAAGTCCCCACTGCTGTTATTCCCAAAATGCGTTGACAGTGACTGTTGGGGTTGCGCCTGAACTCCAAAGCTGGTATTGTCGGAGTTCAGAGGTGTGCCAAAGAAGGAGGGATCATCTTGGCTCTGTAAAGGCGGGACACTGCCGCCCAACTGCCCCAGTTGCTGTCCCCCTTGTTCCTGGAAATGTATCCCCTCAGCGGTGATAAAAGGCACCCAAGAGGTTTCGCCCCCGGGCGTTGCTGACGAAAAAGAAGCCTGCTCATTATTCGTCATTGTGTATTTGGAAATGTCAAACTCTTCCTGGCTCATTAGTGACGGATCAAAGCCTGCTGTACTATCTTGGACTTGTTGGTCTCGTCGTTGCTGTTGCCGCTGCCGTTGCTGCTGCTGTTGCTGCTGCTGCTGCTGCTGCTGATACTGCGGCTGGTTCTGTTGGTGATGCTGTTGTTGTGGTATCGACTCGGTATTTCCTTCACTGAGCATCTTCAAAGAATCCGAGTACATTCCAAGGAAGTTGGCCACGTTTGAGTCAAAACTAGGATAAATTTCATCGCCTCCGCTCTTCGACTGTGTATTGTTCTGTCCTTCTCCCTTTGGCGGCATTTCATTGCCCCAATACTGACCCCCGCCGCTGTTGTTGTATGGCATTGTTGAGGGTTGACTATTTGGGGTATTGTTGTAGTTGTATTGCTGGTACTCATCCCGTCTCTCCCTGTATCCTTGGCCACTCATTATTGTACGTCAGGCTTAGCGATAAGGCTGAAGTTTGGTGATAAGCCGAGGAAGAAATCACAGACGGAGTAAAATTCCTAAATGTCCCAAAACAAGCCCTGAACGGAATTGCGCAAAAATTCCAGGACTGTTCTTCAGGAGCAAAACTATCCTTCGTTTATCAAAACAGAACCAGCTGCTTGAGTATGGCGAAACAGCTTAGGCTCTCGACAATTGGTATCTCGCTCCCTCCGTTAGCCTACAACAGCTTTGAAATTTGCCTTCAATCCAAGATCCGAGTAGTGCTCCTGGGCGAACCGAGATATTATGTATTCTTTCCGTCGAGCGAGGATAAGGCCTATAGTCACACACTTCCCCTTTTGTGACGAAGTGAATGTCCGAGTTGAATGGTGCTCCGGTGTTGTTGTATGTGATGTACTTTTTAATTATTCGAAAAAAGGGTGCGTATAAATGCTTCAACGCTGTTACCTGTGCACAGTCAAATCAATTAAAGCGGGCGGTGAAGCTGGGGGGGGCCTAGACAAGCAAAACGCAGAGCTCTAACAATGTGAGTTAAAATAAGTGCTTAGCGTGTCTGGCCTACAGTCTGATCGATCAGATTAAACGGCACTGTGCGTATTCAACTAACCAGTTAGTTACTGTTACATACTAGGTGTACCGAGACTAGGAGAGGGCTACCTCAGTAGTAGTGCTTGAGGGAAGAACGGCCGGCCATTCTTCTTCGCGGGTAATACATAGGGGAAATCGGGGCTGACTTGAAGGATCAAGAGCCCGAGTCGGGACGCGGATGAACAGATGGTATATGGATTGAGAGTGAGAGAATGACGCACGCTAAGATGTGGCACCGCCAGTTTAGGTGAGCTGGACTGCCAGGAGGGGCAAATGCTGCCGCAGCAGGTCTGCAATTTTCCTTCGTTATGCAGCCTGGTGCCCGGTGCCCGGTGCCACCTCATAAGCCGCGTTTTCATTAGCGATCTAACCTTGTGGCATGCGCGCGGACAAGACAAAGACATGATTGTGTCCAAACCTTGCCTTTCAGTAGCTGCCTAGCCTCCAATCAATCAACACCTAGTCCAGGAAGGCCAGACTGCTTCTGAAGAAATGACATAACTTTTTTGTTTGTATATTTCAGTGGATCTATTCATGGGATCCACTTTCAAAGTGGATGGATCCAGAACCGCGGTAGGCTACAGAGCGCGCGATCAGCCCCCTGAGAAAAAGGGGCTGATATGATAATCGGTCATGCAGTGTTCAACGGCGCCGATTACCGATTTTCCGCGATTCTTGCCAAAGTCTAAAATAAGGCTAAAAGAGCTAAGCTTAATTAACATGTTAATATGAGCAGTTTACTCATTGTGTGATTGTGTCGGCCCGCTTACCAAATGGGAAGGATTTGAGCGGCCGCGGAGTCATCCTCAATGTTGTCATGATTAGTTGCAAGAAAGGGTGGAGGCTGATGCCGGAATTGACTTTTCGAATGCAGCACCATACGTGAATAGTGAGACCGCAGAGCCATGGTGTGGATTTCAAGGGGGCTTAGGCAAACCTTCGGTGCACCCACCTAGCTCAGGAAAGCATCATTGCAAGAGCGGGGCCAGTTGAGACCGTGGGGATTTCATAGTGGAGGACTGCCTTCCTAGGTATCAACAGTTTACCCTCCCAAGACCTACACAACTGAAGTATGGCCGCGTTTGTCCAAAATCCGACACCGCAATCACCGTGAGAGGCCGGATATAGCAACCCCGCCTGGAACTGAACTTTTGAGGTCGGGGCTGATTCGGCCCACTCAACCCTTGCGCACTGCAGTGAGTGGCCCGTGCGGGCGCACAAACTCCGATCTCGCAGGTACCACTACCACCGTTCGCATGCTGGTCTGTGCATGCAGACATAACCGAGCTTGTTATGAGCTCAAGTCATGAGTCATGACCGGGCTAGAACGCACAGTGTATATCCTACGCAGGGAAATAGTATGCGTTGCACCAATGCTCTACTGGCTCAGAACTGAGTTCCTTTTGTTCCCTTCTGGAACACCAATGTGCTTGTACTGGAATTCTTGAAAATCTTTGCGTTTTATTAACCCCTGCGAGCCGTCCAAATCTGCAGCATGGGTGCAGCTGTTAGCTAACTTCTTGATTCGCCGCTTATGTACCAAATGCTCCCTTTTGAGCAGGCCGGACGAGAAGATTGCAATAAGATAAATAAAATTGTAGGCTACTGACTCCATACAGCTCCATTACAATAGTAGTATATAAGCTGCGCCTTGGCAACGAATAAACATCTCAAGCCATTCGACGCTCCGATTGAGGCACAACTGCACATCTGAGTGTCCCGACACGACGCCCTTTTCTAATGGCGGTCTTCCGAGATCTCAAAAACTCTATCACTTGTTGGACCCGTATTGGATCTTGTTATCGTACTGGGGAGGTGGCCCAGACAGTAGAGGTTGACCAGCGCCTGAAGAACCAGCGCCTGAAGAAGAGCCTCCCGAAGTATTGTTGCTTTCATAAATCCCGTAGCTTTGCTGAGGCTGGTGCTGTGATGAATGGTCATGGTGGCTCTCATGAGCATGATCGTACCCTTCAGCAGTGTCAACTATAGGCAGACCTCTGCGCTGCTTGTCACCGTGGATCCAGATTAGGAACCAGGCATGTAAGATCCCTGGGATGGCGGCCAATACCCACAGCAAGATGTTGATTACGAGCTGAGCGCCACATCCCTCAACGTAGTACACCGACAAGGGTGGTACGAAAAAAGCTAGTATAGCCAGTAGAATGTTGCCTCCGTTCATCTTTTGTTCTTGTTAGTTGGTCTATGCTTGTACCTTCACGATCTTTCCGCAATTTGCTCAGTTGGAGAGTGTGGAGTTGAGTAGTTGAAACTGAGTTTTTCCCCGTGGTGGCGTTGTAACAAAGTTCAGCTCAGTGTAAATATATAGCTCCGGGGGTCAGGAATAAGCTAAAAGTCTGTCGAGGCAGCGCTGTGCCAGAACCGTGAACCGCGCCGATCATGACAACAGTACAACGTTGCGTCACAGTCACAGTCATCATGCTATTTTATTAGCCTGTCCTTCTAAGCGGCAGAAAGCAGTCATCGCTGGGGTCGATCCAGGCCGGAGACATGCGCAAAATTGTTAGGGTCAGTCACATGATGAATCGACGCTATCTCGGCCGGTCAGGAGTCAAGGCTGCCTCTTGGGCAGCCTTATTAGCAGTGTAGGCAAACAGGAGGACTGTGTCGTATAACATCAGCGGGTAATTTGAGTCGTGAAATGCGGTCGGTCCCGTGAATCCCTGAAAGCAGCATCTCAACTGCCTCCAAGCTGGCCATGCCGTGCTCGATATGTGGCATGGAGTCTACGCTTTGAAGATGGGTCAGCCTGCTTGATAGTCCCCCCCCCCCTGCCTAAACTGACTGAGTCTGCCTGGAACGAAGTGCAAGCAGAAGAATCTCAATAAAAAAGTGGTCGCCAAAATGGCCCGGGATTTGCCAGCTTTGAGGTCCGTTTAAGGAATAGGGACAGCTAGCTGCTTTTCAGTTCTCAAAGTAGCTCGACCTCATCCAGACATTGGTTTCTCCATAGCGAGAGCT
>JAKTSO010000147.1:0-15025 GCA_030580275.1 Groenewaldozyma sp. yHMH443
GTCCGAATAGGGTAGTTTAGCTATCATAATAGACGCATCCAGATCAAAAAAAAAACAATGATCATTGATCATTGGTCAACCTCGAAATCTCATAATTTGATATAATATCTTCTGAGTTCAGCCAACTGATTCTGGGCCAAGTCGCTGCGCCACTAGCTTGGCCCAGCCACTTTTAGACTGGTTCCAAGGACCAAGTCAATTTTTAATAATGAAGATGGTTAAGCCAGCAAATATTATAATGCAGAAGAGATGCGTCGATACAATAAATATTATAAGTTATGTAAAAAAGTAAAAAGATCGATGATAGAATGCTGGGTAAGTCACGATCTATTATCCCCTGTGATGCTCATAAATCGAAAGAGACCTGAGCAGGTGGGTCCAAGATCAGCTGCTCGCAGTCTTCTTCTGGATGGCCATTCTCGTAAGTCAGTCCCATAAGAAGTGTACCTGGGTGAACGACAGTGACAGGCGAGTGCCATGTTCCGGCGGCGTATGTAACTGCTTGGTCTCCTCGAACAACAAAAGTTCTAACAGAGCTCAGGTCGGGCCAGCCGTCAGCACCGTTCTTGGCCACTGTAGACAGATAAGCAATCTGAGTCTTGTCGACGCCGAGTGGGACAAAAATTTGCGTGGAAAAAGGATGTCGCTCAAAGATCTTGTGGTGCAACGTACCCTTGGCGCCCTCAACTTTAACGAGCTCCAGGTTAGGCATAGCCTTGACAAGCTTGAAGTTGAGCTTTGATGGAGCCCCGCTCTTAGCCTCTGCACCCTTGTCAACAACAGGACTAATGTGGTTGATGGTCTCGGGGCTCTTTGATGCGGTGTTGAGTTGGTGAGCCGGGGAGACTGTGGCGCCGAAATCCTTGAAATTTTCACCGTCAAGCTCCTCTGCTGTGATCTTGCCAATGGAAGAGGCGTCAATGGTATCTAGAACGACAAATGACATTGTTATTCTTTATGAATGATGGAGGTTGTTTTCTGTTACAGACAATTTTCGGTAGGGGGCCCAGACGTTCGATAAGCTACAAAAACAGGGGGCCAGGGCGGATTAATATATAAGGTTCTACCCCACGCACGCCCCACGTTGATCGTAGTGTGGGAGTTTTCCCCACAACCCGATGATAGACTAGACTGAGCCATGGCGCGTGAAAAATCGAAGCTATCTATAATACATTCTTACGATCGTGTGCACCTAGGCATTAGGTAGTGACTGGTCTCTATGGGTAATACTTCCCAAGGGCTGCTGAACACGATGATAGACATCTGTCTTTGGCCGTTGTCACGGGCAAGCGGTCTCTTGTTTTTTCAGGCGAAAAAAAAGTGCCACAGCTCGCCACAATGGTCACAAACGATGAACCAAAGCTGCCGTCAGTGGGGAAAGTCGCCGATGCCGGAGTTCCTATGCCGGAGTTCCCGCATAAATCAGGCCAGCTTAGAGGAGGCTTCTGAGGAGCTGAGCGAAGCTGTTCACGCCGAAAGACGGGCCAATCAGATCGGGTGGTTTCGTGATCAATTTCATTAACTATGGGATCAGCGTGCTCAAGTGCAAGTTTTGTGTGGCACGATCGATAACCGGTAAAAAAAGAGTAGCGTAAAAAAGAGTAGCGATCAACAGGCCGTGGGGCATGCACCCCACGCTTTACTGCGCCTGCATAATGATCATGCGACGCACCCCACGCTTTTCGCTCGCCATTTTTGCAGAGCAGCTGTGAGATCACTGTTACAGTCAGTGCGCAACTACGGGCAGATCGCCTCACCCCCACGTTCTTATACTTCTGCATAGGTCTCACTGTCAGATGCCTCATCACGGCAACCGCTAGAGAGCGCCACAGTCGGCGTAAATCGTAGTCTGCGCCCCCGGATTATTAAGCGCAGCTTTCGGTCCGGGGCATCCGCGATCCGTGCTTTCGCTAGCTAGATTTCACTCTTATGGCTTCACTACTACTGATAGTAACTGCCCCGCCTCGTACTCTCTCAGGCCTCCGAGATAGCGCAGGGGGTACCGGCTTGGCAGAAACTAGAAACACCCTCTGCCGAAACAAAAAGTGGAATGACGTACTCTGATCCTTCTTCCCTCAAGAGCTTGGTCTTTGTATTTCGCGAACTTGGAGCCAAAAGCCCAAAAAAAAAACCCGCACAAAAAAGTAGGAGCGCATTAGTTTCCCCCAGATTTTCTGAAACCCGAGATGATAAGTCGCTCCTCCAGGTTTCCACAAAGTGTTCTCTTTTTTGAAGTAGAAGTCAGATCCAGAGCTAGATGTTAGCATAGCGTTATGATGCCAAGATTTTCTACAATAGCAGACTCGGAAAAACTCAAAGTTTAACCGCAGGCAGTCACGAATCCAGCCGATCGCCGTTATGCTGCCTTTCAGCATTCAACTGGAAAAACTTCGGTGTAACTCTATGTAAATGAGTCGACAGGAGGAAGCCAACCTTGCAGGCTGCAGCAATGCTCAGGGCGCCGGACATTGGTAGCGGGGCAGAACCTTCAATGAGAGCTGGGGTAAATTTTTATTGAGCAAAAAAAAAAAAAAAAAATGGTGCCATTACCAAGCTCAAACGGTCCTTGGAACCCCACAACTTGGAGAAGTGGGGAAGGGAATGAATGACTCCAGAAGAGAGTAAGAACCCCGCAGCCACAGAATCGCGCCACTTGAATCAAAAGGAAAAAAAGTATAATCACTCAGGGCCAAAAGATGTGCAAGTTAACGCGCGAGAGCCGGCTCCGAGCCTTGCTTGGGCCTGGGGCCTATATTTGGCCAACAAAACTAAGCGGACCGATTGATCGATTGATCGGGGCCCGGGAAAATTAAGCTCGCTTCGCTAACATTTCGAGCCGATTTCTATCTATCACACAAAAAAAAATACAAAACTTTCGATCAGAAGTCCCCGACCTTCCCACGCGGGAATCCCACCCCACTCTGCACTCTCTCAGCCTGCACCCGCCGACCGGCGTTTTCCTCGGAACACCACCATCCAGTTCAGCTGCGACTCTGCGCCCCCACATAGCCAAGACCCCCGGAGCATAGCGGCAGCAGCGCCTATTGCTAGGAACGCAACAACGCCGTTTCTCCCCACCCCCCGCCGCTATCCTTTCCGAGAGCCCTCTGATGACGTTCCGCTCCAAACCGTTGCAAGCTTTTCTTTTTCTCTCTCTATTTCTCTCTTTCTGTTCTCACTCCATGCCCCGGGCCTCACAAGTCTGCGACATATATAACTCTCCACAACCCCTCACTCTTGGGAATCCTTCTTTCCCCAGACATTTCTAATCATTCTTCTTGATCACTAGAGAATAATCTTCTTGAAGTTTTCCTTTTCTCTCCAGAGTCGACTGAACTATCGGACACATCTTTAAGTTCATCAGGTCGGAGAAACTAAAAATTTAAAAATTACACATCATGAGTGCTCTAGGGAGGTTAAATCCTCTCAAGCGCCATAATAGAGACGATGAGTCTCTGGACTCTAAGGATGCTGCTGCACAGCCGCCCAAAACCAGAATGTCTGGCAAGAAGTTCCTCAGCTGCGTTCTGCTGGTCTTTGTCTCCATGGGAGGTTTCATGGTCGGTTTCGATACCGGTATCATTGGCGGTATTGAGAACATGCATGACTTCCAAACACGATTTGCAAACAAGTTCGACGCAGCCACAGGGAAGTACTCCTACACCCCAGTCAGGAATGGCCTGCTCGTGGCTATTGTCAACATTGGTACCCTAATTGGCTCGTTGCTTTCCATGTTCATCACTGATCGAATTGGAAAGCGAAAGTCTATTATTATGTGGTGCTGCTTGTACCTTGTTGGAAATTGCGTCCAGATCTCGCTGAACCACCACTGGTGGCAACTGACTATTGGTAGAATCATTGTTGGTATCGCTATGGGCGGCCACTCGGTGGTAGTCCCCGGTTACCAAGCCGAGTGTGCTCCTCAAGATGTGAGAGGCGCTATTGTCGCAACATACCATGTCTCCAACGCCGGTGGGTCCTTGCTAGCTAGTTTGGTCAACTTGGGTTGTCACAAGTTACAAGGTCCTAAATCATGGAGGACGCCCTTTGGTCTCAACTTTATCTGGTGCACTCTGCTGTTGACTGGTATGATTTTCCTCCCTGAATCCCCTAGGTATCTCATGATGCAAGATCGTGCTGATGACTGCATCAAGGTCCTCGCCGGTCTACATGGCGTCGCTCCGGATGACCCGGCTATTGAGCTTGAATTCTTGCAAATCGAGGATGCCGCCGTCAAGGATAGGGCCGCTGGTACCTCTAGATGGAAAGAACTGTTGGGCAAGAGTATCATGTATCGTACTGCTCTTGGATTTGGTATCATGTGCTTACAGCAGCTCTCTGGTGTCAACTACTTCATGTTCTATTCTACCACAATCTTCAACGGTATCGGAGTTGGAGACAAGTACGTGGCCGGTATCATTGTCACTGCTGTCAACTTTGGTGGATGTATGGTAGCTCCCTGGCTTATTGAAGGGTTCGGAAGAAAACCTCCATTGATTGTTGGAGGTCTTTTCAACTTTATGTGCTTGGTAGTGTTCTCTACTGTTGGATACAAGAAGTTGTACCCGGATGGAGACTCTGGACTTATCATTGATCACCCTGTCAACCGTGGAGCTGGTATTGTCATGATTGTGTTTACCTGCTTGTTCATTTGCAGTTTCGGTCTGTCATGGGCTCCAACTGCTTGGGTCATTGTTGGAGAATCATATCCTCAGCGATTCCGAGCCAAGTGTGCAGCTATTGCCACCGCTGGGTTCTGGGCTTGCAATTTCCTGGTCGGCTTCTTCACTCCTTTTATTAGTCAGTCTATCGGGTACAAGTACGGGTACATTTTTGCCGCATGCTCATTCACAGGGGCCGCCGTGGTGTTCTTCTTTGCAAAGGAGACCAAGGGACTCGTGCTCGAGGATATTTCATTGTTGTACGAATCTAACGTCAAGCCATGGGAGTCAGGGAAATGGGCTAAGATGCGCATCGCCGAGAGCAGGAAGGTGGGCCAAGAGATTGGCAAGAGCGGCATGGGCGCCGCAGATTCTAAAGCCGTGGTGGAGCAATACGAAAATGACCCCAATGAACCTACCGCCGACCCCACTAGGCATAGCGTCGAACTTGCATGAGGAAAGAGCGAGCATCCCTGTTTTCAAGCAACAGAAAAAAAACCAAAAGACTTCTCACTTTTTTTATCTTATTTATTATATACGAAGCCTTGTAGAGATATATGAATCATTTTCTTGAATTTTTCTTGTGGCAAAGTAGCAGCTGGTCTTTGATAATCTAATACAGATCTGGGTGCCCCCCATTGAACAGGGCCAATTCGATGGATCAATCTTGCATATAAATCGAAGAGTACAGCCATATCACGACGCATGCGCGCAGGCCAATCGTGCGTACGGATTTAAAAATCCGGAGATCTGATACGAGATACTCAACTCCGCAAAATATATTTCTGGTGCTGGTAAAGGAGAATGCCCCAAACAACATAAAAGGAGCCCAAAGGGCCCATTTCGGGCTTTAACTGTACTAGCTAGTAACTGGTTTGACAATAAAATGAACGAAGCTGCAATTCAACTCAAGAAGAACGCAAAAGCCCTGGTTGTTGATCAAGCACCCCAGCCTATGGCAGGGTCCGGCACAGTCATTGTCAAAAACTCTGCTTTAGCTGTCAACCCGATTGACCGCATGATTCAGGCGCGTGGCAACTTGGTCTTTCCGTTTCTCAAGTACCCTGTTGTGCAGGGATCGGACTTGGCCGGTACCGTGGTGGAAGTTGGGGAAGGCTCCAGTGGGGTAAAAGTCGGAGATCGCGTGCTTGCCTACGCGTGCGGAACAAGCAAGGATGCCAATGATTCTAGTGAGGGTGCTTTCCAGTTGTATACAAAAGCACGCTTGGATTTGACATGCCGTATCCCGGATGCAATCTCATTTGAATCAGCAGCTGCTATCCCTCTTGGAATCTGTACCGCGGCCGCTAGCCTGTTTGCAAAGGACGCTCTTGCCCTTGACTTGCCGAGTGTGCCTGCCAAGCCGGGTAATGGTATGACTGTCATAATATGGGGCGGGTCTTCAAGTGTAGGAGCCAATGCAATCCAGCTCGCGGTAGCTGCTGGCTACGAAGTTTTCACCACTGCGTCGCCAACGAATTTTAACAACATGAGGAACCTTGGAGCAAGTGAAGTGCTGGACTATAGTAAGACTAATGTTTGCAATGACATGATCAGTCACCTCAAGGGCAAAAAAGTCGTGGGCGCCATGGCGATTGGAGAAGGAGCAGCCGAGAAATGTTTCACTATCCTCAAACAATGCCAAGAGTCTACTAAGTTCATCTCTATGGTGACTTACCCTGTACCTACAGAGGACCCCAGACCTTTTGTGACCGCCGGGATTATCTACCACTACCTGACTAGTCGTCTGGGGTATACTGTGAGAGGGTGGTTAGGAGGCGTCAACTGGAAGTTGCTGGAAATAGACTCAGTGGTACATGGTCAGCTTGGTCCTTTTATTTTCAATGAGTTCTTGCCCCAGGCTCTGAATGCCGGCAGCTTCAGCCCTGCGCCACCTTCTTTGGTTATCGGGAAGGGGCTGGGAGCTATTCAAAATGCGTTCGAGAAACAGAGATCCGGGGTGTCATTCGAGAAAGTAGTAGTTTCTTTGTGATGGGTTTTCAAAATTATATAGTATAAGACAAAGCCATTTGAAAATAGACTCCTCAGAATCCAGCTGCTCGGGAAAGAGTCAAGAAGCACAACAATGTCGCCTGACGCTTAAGAAATAAATAAGCCAAACAGCAATATGCTGCTATCTGGGTGTGAATAAATAGTAATAAAGATGGCAGCTCTTTTCTTATTCCTCTAATATGCTGCCACTGATCAGAAAAAGATCGGGCAATTGACAGAGTAGACCCTGAAGCTGACCTAGTATGGACAAAGCGCCTCAACCCATCTCTCTACATCTTTCTCAGTCATGTGAAAGTTTTTGACAAAAAGATCATGCGGCTGGACATTCAGGATTGTAACGAGACCCTCTGGGGTCAGCCTCTCAGGGCGAAATCCACAGTCATCCTTGCGAAGCCTGAGGTGAAGGGTGTTTAAGAGATAGTCATGATCAGCAGTCATTGCCAGCTTCCACTCGAAAGCGCTTTGTGCATTCCATAAATCGCGCGATACAGTGATATCTATAAGTCCACTGGGGATGTTGTAGTAGACCCTGCCGTTGAGTGCGCAGTACAGCGATAAGACTGTACGGCCGAAAAAACAGGAACGTTTTGAGGACTCTATCTTTATCCATTGGCTGTGATCCATAACGTGGGGGCCCCTAGGGGTCTCAAGCCGTTCTTGTACTATGATGTGGAGGAGCCTGTCCAGTAGTGCAAAGCACGGAGCGATCAGCCCTTCGCCAATAAGCTGAAGCGTTGGTGGGCCGTAGAGAAGTGAGCATTGAATGGTCAGCAAAGCCTGTGCCATGGGTAGCAACTCGTCCAGAGAACCGCTGGCTATCACTGAGCTGTAGTCGATTGAGTGTATCTGCCTCCGTATCGCCTCAGAGACTGCCAGCTCGTTTGTGCTACTCATTACTCCGGCCAAAGTGCAAATAGATAGGGCAGTCATTAGCGGCTGGGGAACAGAAATGGGGTACTGATTTGGGTGCAAGAGACAACTGCTGAACGTGTTCACAAAATCGCACGCAGCATTGCGTATGATTCGCACTGATGACGGGACACCAGCTCGGAATAAAACTTCTCCTGGAAGCATCATCTCAAAATGCAGGAGACTGCTGGGAAGAATGAATGGGCCCTGATGCTCATAAAAGTCAGTGATGAGGTTCGAGTTGACATAGTTGTTTACGCCATTTCCAAAGCCGGTTGTGTCGTCAAACTGTGGAGACCCCTCTCCACGCCCACTTTCGCTCCCATCCCCAAGCTCTGTCAAGGCAAGAGACACTAGAGTAGCACTAGGCGTGGTGCTGGTCGTAGTCCTCGTAGCTGTTAACCTACCCGGAAGAGGCCCTGCACCTGCACCTTCACCTCCAAGCTCCTCGTAATCGTCATTGTTCACGTCCACTTGAAGCTGTATATCAGGTACCTTGATTGTGGAAGGGTTTCTGTAGAAACACTCAAAGCCCTTGGCCCGGCACCTTGAGCACTTGGGAGCTTTTAGGTCACACTTCCGCTTGGAGTCTGAGCAACGTGAACAAGCTTGTTGTTTTCTTGGCATTTCCGTCAGCTATTGAGATAGCTGCCGGATTGGAGTAGCCTTAGTTAAGAAGTATTGCCTGTGAGTTGGAATTGGGAAGGTGAAGCCAAGTATAAAAATGTGAAGAGGTATCTTTTTGCTACCGAGACCAACCACTGGCGTAATATCAAAGGATATAGCCCGAGCCTACGAATCCAAGGATGCCAGCGACAGACATCCTACACTATGGGCTTGTCCCCCTTCTTTGGGTTTTTCCACCAATAGTTGTGCAGTAGTGCTGCAGCATAAGTTTAGCCCGCGGCTGCATTCACAGGCAAGGTAAGGTTCAGGGGCGATCCTTCAAAATCCTGGTCGTGTGTTAGCGCTGCCAATATGCTCTAAAATTCTTGAATAGTAAAACTAGCGGCCTTTTTAGCATGAGGCTGAGGCTGAGGCTGAGGCTTTTTTTTTATCGATTTTAAGCCCGTGTGGTAACCCGGGTGGCTTGTGGTCGGCCCGCCGACCGCAAAAGTTAGCATATTCAAGATCTCGCCCTGGCGGCCCCTGACATGATTTAGCAGGGCTCACTTTCGTGAGTTTGCGTGGCAGCTGCTTCAAAAACATGGAACAAGAAGGGGAGTATAGCAAGGCTGCGAAATGCCTTTTGGGATAGAAAAAATGATATTCGGACAAAAGTTAGCCCCCAGTTTCGTGTGGTCTGCAGCGTTGATTCCTGTCAGGCTCACTGGGATCCAAACGGCAGGGGCCATAAGCTTTTTTTTCGTTGGCTGCTTGTTTCGGAGTCCTCGCTGAAGGTTTATTGGCTTGTGAGGGATACAAGGTAAGAGTTTCGTGGATAATTCGGAGATAGGTGATCACCATGGGGAAAACTTCGGGCGAACCGATGTTGCGATAACAATATATTCTTGGCGGTGCGTGGCATGCATCCATGCAGCTTCGGATTCGGAACGAATCAAAGCCTTCTCTCACTGCCAGTTTTTCCGATCTCAACATCTTGTTTGATAAGCGCAGCATCGCACAGGCGGCGGATCGAGATCTGATTTGGTGCATATATAAATATTATATAATGCGATCGACCGCGATCGCTAAGTAAATCTCCGGCCGCACAGGCTCTCGATCTCTGAGATCAGATGAACCTGTATTACATTGGTATGGCAGGCTTCAATAGCAAACGGTGCCGTGGCCCTTTGCAAATCTACAGACGATTGGTTTCACCGCGAGACTTCACTGGTAGGTATTACTGTGCATTGTCTCAGGGCGGTCATTGTTACTTCGAGAAGCTCATTGCGGCACGCAGGCATCCCAGAACTGTCGGGCAAAGCTCACAGACTGTTAGTTTGGTCAGTTTGGCCAGTTTGGCCAGTTTGGTCACACATGGGCCATGGCTGAGGAATTATCCTTTTTTTTCTTATTCAAGTTGTTTCCGGTGAGCCCGTGGCGTAAGGGTTTGTGGCCAGAAAAACTTTTTTTTTTCTGGTGTTATGAATGGGTTCTGTAGAGACTGGGCAAACGCCGTTCGCTGAATGCCGATATGAATAGCGCAGCCCGGGCCCGTTATATATAGAGCATCTGCTGGTCTTCATAAGAACAAGGGTTTTGCGCAATTCAAGCTTTTTGTTAGCGTTCCGTAACGAAGGTTCTGCAACTTTCTTCTGTAAAAATCTTATCGCGGTAATGCTATGGGTCACAGCGATGAGATATCTTCCTGACATCTAGCCGCCGCAGATGATGAGCGGTTTTTTTTTGCTGAAGGTGCTGTTTGCTTTGACGAATTACAAAGGCCAGTAAGGCACAATCTGGTATTAAGGGCCAATGAGCAAGAGCAACGACCAATCTCGTGTTGGTCATTCCTTATGTCTTTCATCTTTTGCTTTTGCTTGATTAATCCAAGTTGAGTACACGAACACCATTACCAATCCACGTTTACTGAGATGTATCTAATTTTGGAGCAAGGCTAGGCTAGCTGCCACGTAGCTTCGGCGAACATCATTCAGTCTCTCGTTCCCTTCTAAGAACTTGGTAATAGGCTCTCAGTATTGTTGAATCTTGATTGCTGGCACTCTTTATCATTCACCCGTTCATGGTCTTTAGCCCGGGTATCAAAATTGTAGAAGAGCCAAGATCAGTGCCTGACACTGGCCATCAAACCTCTGGGTACATTTGGCTCTAATAAACCATCTGTTCATAACACTCAGACCAAGAACCGAAGGTGCCAAAGCCTTCATAGACTTACCAGCTGCAAGTACAGGCGAACTGGACCCTTGATCCCTGGCAGAAGCACACACTCGTAGCCGTCAAAGCATTGATCCCTAGCTTCAAGTACGACTCAGCCCTGACCCACCTGCTCTAGCAAGTACACAGGCCAGCAGTAGTGCTACATATGGCAAGCTATTGGTTTGGCTGGCCGGTGGAATTCCAAGAGTCACGTGCATAACCCGCATGTATGTGATTTTCTGACGGAATGGAGGTGCCGCCGTGCCGGGTTCATTTGGTTAGGCGTCCTCGATTGTTAATAACAGACAATGTGTTCTCCCCGATGCTCCCTCTCGGCAGGGACTTTGTGAGTGAGTTAGCCAAGGCGGAGTAAATGCCGATGCAACGCGATTAACTTTATCTATCGGTCAGACCGCGGGCACTTTTCAAAGGCCTGCAGTCATATTGTTTCTATCTCAATTAGGGTAATGAGCAGGTAATCCTTGAAATGCCCCAGGGTCGAAAGCACTGCTTCCACTTCCGCATACTACCGAGACCTGGCCGGGATTCTCAGCATTAAATCCACAAAAGCGACCCAAATTAAGATGGATCAGATGAAAAATCCTGGTGGCATTATGAATAAAACACCGAGTATTGATATGCAGCTGTGGTGCCTTTCAACGCTGAAATACAATCTCAGCTAGAGCCTCTTCAAAGAAACGAGTCGGACCAACGATACTCGGTGAACGGCACCCCTACTAATACAGATGAAAGCCCATCATTCTCCCCAACATGCCTGCCCGAGGTAATTTCGGAACAAGACTCGGCCCACATAAATTATTAGACAAAGATCAACTCATCCATTGATTGCCCACTTTCAAAATGCATTTTTTGTTCGAATCTGTGATTGTATCAACCGCGACAAAGGTTTGCCAAGTGCTGATACAATTCATCCACTAAAAAAAAATCATCGGGATCGCTCCGGTTCGCCAAAATCTTAGCCGTTTCCCGCGGAGGCCACAATCGGGGTGTTCGGCGAGCTTGCTAGCACCCTCACATGGGGGAGGTCAGGTGCGGTGCGGCTAAAGCCTGTGCAATCTGTGCTGCAGCCTGCCGGCTGTTATCCTGATAGCAGCGATTGAAGTCTCCCAGTCGGGGGCAAGAGCGCGATAACGGCTAGCGAGCGGTAGTCTCCGACTCATAGGGGCATCTGTGAGAGGATTTGCGAGGGAAGGGGAATTACGCCAAAAATGATTTTGCTGGCGATTGGGGGACCAAAGCGGAAGGAAAATTCGACTCCGCGCACACAGAGAAAACAATCGATCTGACTTCGGCCGTACTTTTGATCCCGCTCGAATTTCTTTCCCGATATGGCAAAACCGATCTCCGATTGTATTGACTCGCACTGACACTGGCAGATAGATCACTGACTGGTCGGTCTATCACCACCGAGCTAGTGTAGACAATGCTGTGTACCTGCGGACAAACTCCACAAAGATTCGGTAGCCTTTGGTGAGCAATGCTGGAGCTGGCTGTATCAACAATACCCAACAATGGTCGGGTTTCTTATCGCCTGTATCTCCCCAGGGCCGGCGAACCCGTTGGGTCTTCCGTGATAATAACCAGGGCAGCTCCCTCGCGAAAAGATTAGGCGCGATAGCAGATGCAAGCCAAGCTATACAGCTATGAAGCGCTCGTTATCTTATTGAGAGATGCACGTGTATAAGGTCTTAGCAGCAAGAGATCCAAATACTATGAGAGATGAACTTGGTCTGATGAACTATCGGTCTAATACGAGCGATTGTTGTCTTAGCTCGTTCTTAGAGCTTTTCAGTATAATCAGTCCATGAGGATTCTCCAAGCGACTGCTTCAACTCAAGTGACTCAAGTTCCCAAGGTCTCTCTCTACATGGATGACAAACGCTGTAATTTTACTGGTCAACAAGCCTACTAGCCCGCTAGTCTTGTGCTCGTTTTATTCTGTGTGGGCGACACCGGCTGGGGGTGGGGGGAAGGTGCACATATGTCCAAAATGTGTGCTCATGAGGGGTACGTTGGTGACAGCGTTAATCGTGCCTTAAATCGAAACTCGGCCGAAAATGATAAGATCGCCCGGGAATCGCACCCGCCAAATTTTTTCCCATGCAAAAAAGGCTTATCGATAGGCGGTATATGCCGAGATCATAGTGGTCCACAATCAGGGAGAGCACATAAAGAAAAAGCATCAACAGGATGCAGGACTTCTCGAAAACCAAATGCAATATATAAAGGATAGATCCTCCTCCTCTTTCGTCGAGTTGGTCCCCTTCCTCTTCACTCAGATAGAAGTCTCCAAAGCATCCACAGAAGTAAGAGCTTTGATTAATAGACGAAAAAAAAAAAAAAAAAAAAAAAAAACACATACATCATGAGTCTTTCGCGCCTTGTTCCCCGGAACAAGTCTTTGCTCTATGTCGTCCTTGTTCTGGTCGCTGCAGTCAACTCGACTACAATGGGGTATGACTCGATGATGATGGGAGGTATTCTTACCCTTCCTCAGTACACTGACTACTTCAATCTGAGCCCTGCCACCACTGGACTGAACAACGCCTCTGCCTGGATCGGCAGTGTCCTGTCTTGTGCAGTCATGCAACAAACCTCAGACAAGTGGGGCAGAAAGTCCGGTATTTGGATTTCTTCCGTCATTTGCTTCGTCGGTGTCATTCTGCAAACCGCATCTCAAAATATCGCCATGTTTGTGGTTGCAAGAGTCATTTTGGGAATTGGGCCACAGATTTCTGGTGTGGCTGCTCCCCTTCTGGTCATTGAGGTTGCTCCACCAAAGATCAGAGGTCTTCTGGGTGGTCTCTACTTTTCATTCTACTCTGTTGGTTCCCTTATCGCATCTGGTGTGACATTTGGTACTTCCGCCATCCCTAACACCTGGGCCTGGAGACTTCCCTCTGTCATCCAGGCGGTCCCCAGTTTGCTGGCCATTATGTTGCTTCCCTTCACTCCTGAATCACCCAGATGGCTCATCGATCACAACAGACTTGATGAGGCTCTCGAAGTGTTCATGATCACTGAGGATCTTGACCGTGAAGGCGCTGACAAGAAGGTCGTTGATGTTTTGGAGTCCATCGAGTCTGAGAAATGTCTAAGAGGCGGAAACCCTTGGAAGGAGCTTTTCACCAGAAAGTCCAACTGGAAAAGTCTTGTTAGCGCTGTGAGCCTAGCCCTGATTGCCGAGCTTGGTGGCTCCAGTGTTGGCTCTTATTATATCAGTGTTTTGCTCGACCAGGCTGGTGTCACTGACTACACTACCCAGTTGCAGGTCTTGATTATCAGCAGTGCCTGGTCTCTGGTTGTCGCATTCTTGGGAAGTTTCCTCGCTGATAAGATTGGCCGAAAGCACCACGCATTCTGGGGAGTTACCGGTATGATCATCACCTTCTTCATCTTGGGTGCTTTGATCAAGGAATATGGAACCTCTACCAATGTTTCAGGTCAATACGGTGCTATTGCTGTTATGTTCCTGTTCACAGGATTCTACTCCTTCAGTATCACTCCATTAACCTGTCTGTATCCTCCAGAGCTGTTCGAGTTCAGAACCAGAGCTGCCGGTGTCACTTGGTTCCAAATCTGGAACTGCTGCTCCGGTCTGCTTGCATCCTTTGTTCTGTCGTTCGGTATGACGAACTTGACCTGGAGGTTCTACATCCTCAACGCTGCATATGACATTATCTTCCTGTTCGTTATCTACTATTGCTGGATCGAACCTGCTAACAAGAACCTTGAGGATATCACTTTTTTGATTGGAGAGGACAAGATCCACATTGATAAGACAACCATTGAGGCTCTGCCAAAGGATGCAAGTAGCGTCTAAATGCCGACTCAGCAACTGCATAGATTTTTGTACGATTTTCATTTATTTTTTCATTCTTTTTACATTTCTTTCGTTGACTTGTTCTCTTTTTATACCCGCGATGCTGGAAGTTTGTAGTTTACTAGAGTCCTCATAGTCGTGACCAGGTTGGGGCCAAACAAGAGGACATTTTTCAAATCCAATTGTTGGACGAGCTGGCCGTGGATCAAGAGGATTCTCAGATTTACGCCTGTGTGCGATAACGCTCTACTCTAGACTGGTTGGGCTATATAGCAGGCGGTTCCTCGGGCTCCGTAATCGATCTGTTCCTCTCATAGCGAGATCGTTGCAGGCGTCTCACTGATCTAAACCGAATTCTCTCTGCGATAACGTTAAACGACACAATGACCAAAATTGAAATGTTAGGGGCTGGAAAAGCTCGATCTCCGATTGGTGTTAATCGGCCGATCAACAGACTCTGCTTATCGGAACAACCTCCTTTTAGAAGCATCTGTGCCAGTGTGTGTGTGATACGACATTCGGCCGTAGCCAATCGCCCTGCCTTCTCTCGCCTCATCAATCGAATTTTACATGATAACTAAAAAAAGTACCGCCAAGAGAGGTTTTGAAGGTCCGAGAGTCAACAATCAGTTCAATTGGCATAGGGCTACCAGTCGAACTCAAGCTATATAAGACCGAATTGGACGTTCAGTTGAAGCACAAAAAACTGCACTAGCAATGACCAAATTACCTCAAATCCTAGCTTTTGCTAGCCCGCACTTCGCCGCTCAAGAATGGA
>JAKTSO010000148.1:0-14843 GCA_030580275.1 Groenewaldozyma sp. yHMH443
TTCATAGGAAAACTAAAATTGAGCAAAACAGTTTTCATCCGCGTTTCAGTTTTCATAGGAAAACTGTAATTGATCAGATCAGTTTTCATATGAAAACTGATTTTTTCATTTTAGTTTTCAGAATTAATCGCAAGTTTCGTGGTGTTTTCGCCGATTTACTATGGGAATCGATTAAAAAATGCAGGACTGTGTATGGGAGTACCAAATTATCACGTGACGGGTCTAAATTTTGCGATGATTCGCCTAAAACTCTTTTAATTTGGTGACTAGTCGGTGCAAAGAAGCCGCGTAACCTAGTCACTTAAACTAGTGGTACTAGTGGTATAATACTGGTATTGCGCTTGGTGTCACTATCGCTGTTCCGTTACTTCCGTATGGAGTCGAGAGTTCAAACTGTGCCAGGAGTTGAGGTTTGTCTGCCGCTGAATTTCTAGCTTTTTAATAAATGATTCTACAAGTTGCAACTGTAAGACTTCTGACTCTGTCAGAGTCACAAGTAGTTTTGAAACTTTTGGTAAACGGAGTCTCTATATATTCTTCCAGTTACTCAGCGTTGTTTCCTCAATATACGACGCTCATCACGAGACTCACGAGTCACGACTCGGCGACTCGGCGACTTAGGCTAATAATAAAGCCCAATATTAAAAACAACGGAGCCGTTACGGAGGGCCATAAGTCGCCATATCATATGGAAAATAATATAGATATTATCATATTGACATATTGACAATTGTTATATGGCCCATAATAGGGTCCCATATGGGCATATCCTTCAATCATTGTGGGATTCAAAATTTGTAAGAAATTGTGACGCACTGACATAGCGTCGCAGCGAGACTTTCAACGCTACTACTATTGGCATTGCAGGCAATTTGCAGCCATTGCTAAGCCGCGTATGATCGATCAGCAGGGGTACTTCCCGAAATATCTCGAGTGATCGGCTCGAGAATGATCAGCTTCATCTCGACACTGCAGTGTTACAAGCTTGACGTTAGTACTGTTTAACTAGGCGTAACTTGCATATTCCGCACAATGTAGCCGCTAAGTCCGCGTTTGAGGCCGACGTTGGGTGGGTATAGCGGGGGCCAGCTGCCTGTTTTGTGAAAGCTAGTCTCACAAGCTACAACTAGCTGCAGCAAAACAGAGCCCTTTTTCAAATTTCACAAAATAAATATATGCATATGATATTATACTACTATGTACGAGCTGTTAGAGCTGAAACATCTCGTGTTACGCTTGGGGTAACTACCGACTGGGGCTCCGCCCAGACCCAGAGTTATCACGCTGTTTGTATTTCTGTTGGTCGTTAGCTTCCAATCAAAATGAATGAAAAAAAAAAAAAGGCAAGAAAACTTACGTCTTGGACATCTTGTATTTGTTCAGGGTCCATTTGATTAGTCACTCCCATGAGAGCTTTAGACACAGCCTCGGTTGCACCAATCGCCGGCCGTATTATGGCTACTGGTGCAGCCCTAGCCACCGCAACCGCAACTCCCCGAGCTGTTCCCTGCTCAGCAGCTTCGGGGCCAATCTCAGCAACCGCGTCTCTGACCATATTGAAGTTCCTCCCCAGGCTCCGGTATGCCAACGACAATCCATCCTGCCAGCTTGTAGGCTGGTTTGCATAAAGGCTCAACAGCTTCTGCTTACTTTGGTCGGTAACTGGTATTGCGCCGCTAGTCCCCGCGGCATTGGCAGTGCCACCCGATGATCCGGCCTCAAAAGTGTTGCTGTCATCTTCATCAGAGCTCTCAGCGTAGTCGTCAAGGTTGTCGGAATACGGGCTCACGTAGCGTCTTCGCCTTGATGAAGCGACACTGCCTCCTCCGCCTGTCACCGCCGTAACTCCGCCTCCAGAACCAGCACTAACACCAACCCCACCACCGCCAGGAGGTGAGCCTCTCTGAGCTGCTCCAGTGCCTCCCATCGCCTGCTCAGCGGATTCAAGGAAAGCTTGTGTCCCAGCAGCCAGTCGAGCTCCAAACTTGACGAGCTCGTTTGTGGTGGTACGGGCAAAATCCCATGCACCTTGCTGAATGCCCCTGGCAAGCCGGCCATCTTTCCTGTACTCGCGCACGGGTATAATCACAAGCTTCTTGACGCTACTCCCTAGCCGTACCAGGGACTTTACAGGCGCAATTCCTGCAAGGACGTCTGCAAGCTGGGTCGTGCGGATGTCCGGCATCCACACACTGTTTAGCAACTCGGCCAGCCTGGTGAAACCATTGACACCATAGAGTGTCACTGCCTTGAGAACAATATCCGCCTCGTCCAGGATAAAGAAGTTCATAAACTCTGTCGTGTGGCCAGACTTAAGACCCACATAGTCTACTTTCTTTGGCTTGTAGTCTAGCTTGACCCGGATAGCGTTGATCTCAAACTTTTGTATGAAGAACTCCTCTTGAATCTCTGCATCCACCACAGCCCTCTCATCCTTGAACTCAAAGAACCTCGTCAGAAAGTCGAGCGTGTCCTGGTCCACGTGGAGCCTCAGTGGCAGTACTGCAAGCTTAATTGATGCTTCCGACACCGCAATGTGCGGCATTGGTCTCACAATATCAACCACCGCTCTTACCATCTGCGACCGGCTCTCCCTCTCGCCCGCCTTTCTCATGTAGACCAAGAACTTATTCCAGGTGGATGTGGGAACGTTGTCTAAGATCTGAATATCTGCCGCCTTGAAATTGACATGAGTGAGCAGCTCCCCCTCAGAATCGTTGGTATCAACATCATTAACACTTCCAAATATGGAGACATGCGCAGAGATCCCCTCAACCTCTATTCTGATCTTGTGGTGCTTGGATCTCTTGAGTTTCAGCCTGTGCCGATGCCTTCGCGCGGCGGCGGCGGCAGCAGTAGCAGCAGTTGTAGTGAGCCTCGAAGCAGATGAAGACCTCGAAGGTACCAGAGAAACCACGTCGCTGGCCGTTTCAGACTCATTGTCGTAAATGTCCTGGTTAATGACCTGATGAAGATCCCCAATGTTACGGTTGGTTGGCATACCAATATAGATGGAGTTGAACAGAAAATCAGCCACTACTTCTTCCACATCCTTGTCAGGCTCTTGCGGCAGCTGAACCTCTCCACCAACACTACCACCAGCACCATTCGCCGAGCCATGTACATCTGCCCCGTTTGCTACTCCAGGAGAGGGGCCCTGCTGGCGATGACTATTGCTACTCCTTGTAGCATTTATCTCGCCAACTTCATGCTCGACTTGGTTGACTGCCCGGTTGATAGCGTCTCTGGTATACTGCCAATCATACCCGTCATGAAGGTTCCAGATTACCTTAGAGTCTTTCAGGTCAATTCTGAATGGCATGCTCCCATCGCCCCGAGGGTCTTCTTTGCTGGCACCAGCTGAAGGGCCCCGAGTAAACTCGGCCCTGCTGACTCCCGCAAACTCTTCGCTGAAATGGCTCCTCTTGGCCTGACGAGCAGTACTGTTGAGATTGGTATTGCCAAAGGCATCGGTATCCTCTCGGTCTGAAAAGTCCTCCTCGTCAATATTGCTCAAGGTCGCTGGGCCACCACCAGTCACTCCTCCAACAAAATGATCCTCATTGAAAACAAGCTCTTTGACTGAGGTATCGGTGCTAGCTGCCTCAGCTTCACCAAACTCAACCGAGGGCTGCTGGCTGCGGTGTGCAAGAGACGTTAGATCCCTGTCAAGCAAGGAGTCTGCTTGAGAATACTCGTTGGGACTGAACGAGTTCGTTGAAGCCGACGCATTAGCCCAGCGAGAGCGGCCGTCTTTGTCAACGTAGCTGTCCACAAAGCTCAGGTGCGACAATCCCATTGACGAGCCTCCCCCTCCTCCTCCGGCTCCTCCTCCTCCAGGTCCTCTCCCCTCCCCATTGGCACCCATTCCGCTATCACGGCTGCTGCTATTCCCCTCTTTGACCGATGCATCGCTTGCGTCGAACTCCGACAGCATCACGGAGCGGCCGCTGTCCAGAAATGCAGTATCATCCAGTTCCTTGAAAACGTCGACTGGTGTGATATCTGTACGGTACTTGACATCATTCGTTGCTTCAACCGGTGGCTTCAGGCCGTTGATCACCTGGATTAACGTCTGCGTAGAATCTGCACACGTTTCTAGAGAGATAAGCTCACTACTGACTGTCAGAGCCATCTCCTCACCAGGAGCAATCACAAGGCGACAGGTCATGGCAGGCACACTGGCAACGGGAGCATAGCCTTGTTTCTGGAACATACCTAGTAGAGAACTGCCTCCATGTGCTGAGCTTGTTGATACTCCAATGCTTTCTCCCCTCCTGCCGTGATGCTGCTCTTTACCCAACAGCTCAAGCACGTTCACGTCATCAATCAATGCTAGGCCTGCTTGCTTGATCGAAATCTCAAAATTCACGTCACCGCCAGTACCTATCCTCAAGTCAGCATTAGCCTCTCGTATAACCGCGACGCCTCTGCTGGAGAGCTGGAATGGCTCGAGCCCCAGTGCACAGTCATCAATATAAATGGGACACTTGAAATCCTCACTCTGAAGAGTAGCTGCCGAGTCTGATAGGTGCGTGGTGGTGTCCCCGGTCGCTGGGGTTCCTTGTGGCGCGTCGTCGCCTATGAGCCCCAATAGTCTAATGTGATAGTCAGCCCTCGTATTGCAAAGCCGCACCTCAGAGAGCTTCGAGGAGGCTATCTCAAAGTAGAGCATGGGGCGGTCCTTGCGCTGAGGGTTGGCAAACTGGATCAGAGGTACCAGCTTCACCTTGGGGTCGATGTCTTTGAAGTCCCGAGTAACAAAAATAGTGTCAAGTGTCGCTTGGATTCTGCCTGAATGAAGTATATTGGTCACAATACCCCCAAAATCCAGATCGAACTCTCCCAGTCTACCGTTCAGTATCGTGGTTGCAGAAAGCTTCCTGATAACAATGCTCATATTTACAGATTCAGGCGTGTCAGCAATCCGCACCACCCTTTTCTTCCTGTGGGTTCTTTTGTCTTTTCCGCCTACTTCGACAACCTCCGCTTTCATCTGCTCAACTGCAGCAGATAGGTCATTTAGCAGTAGTTCGAGCACGCTCTGCGTCACGGTCGCTGACACATTGTCCACGGTCAACTTAGAACTGACGTGGCTGGACATCTCAATGGAGTCTCCCTGTCGTATTATCGCTCTCGGAATATCTGCAAAGACCATAGAGCAGCGTTTGACCGCGATTGACAAGCCTTCAACACCGGATATGTCCATATCCTCAATAGACAGTATCCCCTCGTTGAACTTGATAGGGCTCACCAGCAGCTTGATTTTTGAATGATCGGTGACCAGGCTAACCTCCAACGATCTGATCTTTGCAGAGAACTGCGGCTGATTTGGCTCTGGTTCGTTGGCTGGCCTGGTAGAAACAAGAGGTTGTCTTCGGCTGGCGCCAGGAGGCTTGATCACACCAACAGCGTCACTGAGGGCTTCACCTATCAGAGAAAGAGCCACTGCTTCCTCGATAGTCAGCGAAATAATACATCTGTTGATGATGCTCAAGTGATTAGATCCCAATGAGAAGGTAACATCATCAGCCCTCTTATGTGGAGATGCCTGAAAATACAGGAGCCGTTTTGTTCCCCTCACCATCATACATTCTTGTAACGAAGCCCCCCTGAACTCGCCAAAATCAAAGCCATTGAGCTTCAATGCAATGGTTTCATTGGCAATATCAGCTGTCTTGTTGTTGATTATGCAAAAGCTACCAAGCTTTGCTCGCTGGATGCTGATCTTACCCACCCCATCTCCTGGATCATCTGAATCGTCGCTCTCTGACGTTGAGCTCTCATGCACCTTCAGAATATTTTCCAAAAACTTCCCTAGGCTTGTCACCGCCTTGATACAATTAGGCAGCATCAGATTGACCGTCCCCAACTCAAACCTGAACTCTTTGAAGAATCTATCACATTCCACGCCAAGCGTTGAGCACGCCACTAGCAGCGGCTTTTCAGGCCTGACCATCTGACTCCTCACAATCTCTGACATTGCACTTAGATACATGGACTCACCAGTTGTGAATATTGTGCTCTGCATCATATTAGACACGCCGCCTTGGGGGCCCTGGCTCTCCTCAAGGTCACTTCCCTGGTCAGTATCCCCCATCTCTTCATCGTCACTCAAGTCGGCCTCCTCGTCAAAGCGCAGGTTGATTTCCTGGCAGTCCAGCATGCGTACACCCTCTGAGCTTGTGGAAAACTTGATTGATTTGATAGTTGCTTCTATAGACTGCTCGTCCTCAAGAAGCAGTTTGACCTTGATATCCTTCAAGCTGATTTGCAGCTGAGAGATTGCCGCATTCACTACCCTAGTAACAACACCTGTAAACTCCCCAGTTCCATAGCCCTCCTCCTGTATCACACTATCCTCCCCCTCACTATAATCCTCCGAGTCATCATCGCCTGATCCACTATCATCCTCCTTCTTCAACCCGGCCTTATTCTCGTCTCCCCCATCAGCTATTATACTACCTGTCAGATCAGCCGTTGTACGAGATAGGAACTCACTGAAATCTTGCTCTTCCAATACCACCGGAGTCACAGCGGCCGTCAGCGACACTCCGCGACCACTTATTTCTACTCCGTTCCGGCTAATCACATTTAGCTTGAGCGAGAGTTCCTCGATGATCCCGTCCCGCAGAGAGAACCCCGGTATTGAGAGCTTTTCCGTATCTAGCTGAACATCTTTCAAAGAGAGGTTACTTGTAGTTCCCAGGGAGACCGCTAGATTGTCCAGATCAATATCCGAGAACACTGATAGCTTAGTGAGGATATATTTGAAGATCCGCTTTTGGATGTTCTGTGGGAGCCATGTAGGCACCATGATGCAGTCTGAATCAAGAGCGTGCTACAGACGAGTCTTGCTTCTATCGCGAATAGTATGACGGCTTAATCCATGTATGCTGGCGCCCTCGAGCAAAATTCGGCGCGAGGGAATGTAAGCCTGTCTATGCTTGCCCCAGCTCAAAAGATGTAAGTGGTTTGGATAAGGTCTCCAAGCAACAAACTTATAAATAAACTGCACGTTATCAGGAGCATGCTGTGGGATAGGCGAGGGGTTTATCGTGTCAGTCCCGCATACAAAATGTGCGTCAGCTTGCATGCTGCACGTGACTTTTGCTAGATCGGAGTTGCTGAGCTAGGTTCATTATTAAGCGCGAGTCCACGCGTACCGTCTAGCTGACAGATAAACCGGCAACGCGTAATCAAGAGCTGCGATGAGCAGCGGCCCTTCGACCTACGAGCCCCCCTATATGCGTACCTAGGTGGTAATTGCGGAGTAGCAGTGCCATTACTTAAATACAAGAACTGGTGGAATATCCAATGTTGGCAGTACCTAGCTTTGTTCCTGCACTCGGGCGAGGTCAACTAATTGTGTCACTCCCGGAAGAATTGATTAACATGGCTTTTGCAGTTCTATGCAAGATTAGATGACTACTATATTACAGCTTCCTGTTTGACTTGAACTTCTTTCGGCCATTGGGCTTAGGTCTGGGTGCCGCTTTCATTCTAGGAGTTCCAGATGACATTCGGTCGGCTCCGTCTTCATCCAAATCTCCTTCATCGTCGCTGTCCTGCTGATGCTTCCTGCTGCGCTTAAACTTCAGCTTGTTCTTCTGGCCACGCACTGGTCCATTGTTGACTGCATCCATGTAAGCAGTCACAGCATTTTTGTTCAAAAAATCCTCGGGATTTGTCTCCTGGTCCTTTTCTTTGACTATAATCTTCCCGGAGTCGTCTCTAGCGAACTTGGACCTATCCTTAAGCTGAGGTCGCCCTTCATTTCTACCCCTGGGTTTCGAGGATGAAATTTGAGCCAAAGACTTGCTATCCAGCAGGTCCAATGGGGCGTCATCTTGCTCCATAATGTACCTGTCTCCCGCATTCTTACCACCACCGTTCGTTCTTCTACCCCTTTGGGCCTTGGTGTCCTCCTCAGCTTCTTCATCCTCGGAATCTGAGCTGCTACCATAAATGGCCTCGTCAAACTCATTGTCGAACTTGGACTTGCCCTTATTCTCCTCCAACGAGTCAACTCCGTCGGTAGTCTTCTTCCGCTTAGCCCTTGCTCGACTCTTGCGGATATTAGTCAAAAGCTTGCTGTCCTCCTCAGGGAAAATTGCTGCAAGCTTTTCATATCCCACACGCCTCATAAGCCTTTCAATGATATGCTTGACCTTAGCCTTGAACTGCGACTTGTGCTCGTGTGACCAAACCATCAGGTTCTCCACTAGCTCCTTCAAATTGGGCTCAACAACTTCAATGGGGAGGCTGACGACAGTAATTTTAACAAAACCTAGAGCCGCCTTGACAATTTCTCTATTATCTGAAGTCAAGAACATGTCAACTGTTGACGCAAGTTCGCTCAGCACTTCGGCGCTCAGCTCCTGGCGGAACTCAAACAAGACTCTACTGAGTGCAGTGATAGTGGCGCTAATCATGTGAGGAGTTGCACCAGCCAAACCAGCGGAAAGCATTGTGAAGTACTCCTCGAGACTCGCGTTGATATCTGGGGACTCTGGGTCCATGTTGGGAATCTTTGACTGAGCGATGACACCTCCTTCCTCATTCATCCTTTCGCCCATTCTGACCAGAGTCTTGAAAGCAGCTTCTCTTGTCTTCTCATTGACATCCTTGGTGCCCAAGACAGTCTCGGACAATAAGCTGGGAATAAGGTACAGATCGCTTTGCGGAAGAAGAGCAATCAGCTCGGCAATGGCAGAAAGCCTTGCACCTCGAGCAGGAGCGCTGATCTTGTCAGTCAGCTGAACGAACGTTGACTCGATGTCAGCCAGATTCTTCTTTATCGTCTTAGCGCCCGCTGGTGTCTCAATGAGCCGTCGGAATATCCTGAAAGCACGCTTCTGTAAGAGTGGAACATCGGTAGTCTGAGAAACCTGGACGAAGATAGCCAACAAGGCATTGTGAGAGGTCGCGGGCAAGTAAGGAGTGATGGTCACGATCAAATCCATCATGCTCAGACTCATTTGGAGGGGATCCTTTCGCACCTTCTTTCCTTCCTTCAAAGACTTCTGCCTCTCCTGAGATTCAGACTCCAAGCTCGAAGATAACAGAGAGCTGACCTTGTTGAAAGTGGCCTCCACATCCTTCTCCGTGGCTATACTCAAGAATGCAGTGATGGTCTCCAGAATAAAGCTGCGCGATTCTGGCATAGTCTGGCTGAAGACATTGAACAGCACCGATAGCATTTTCGAGCTGAACTTGTTAGCCAAATACTCCACGTTTTTCTCAGCTTCAGCAACGGGGAATCGCTGCAGAAGAATAAGATCGTCCTCAACAGCACCTTGAGAATATGCGACATTACTTTCGACCAGGAGCCTCAACGACTGACACACAACTGAACGGTACTCCACTTTTTCGTAAAGAACACTAGCCAACTTCTCAGCAAAGGACTGGGTGAAAGCGTCTCTGAGGTCAAAGGGTAAATCAGCATACCTGGGAAGCAATGACCAGATCTGGTCTATCAAGGTGCCATAAATCTTGCTTTGCATGGCCAAATGACCCTCTGGCTCGCCAGCCATACTGATATCTCCAATTTTCTCAAAGAGCACATCGCTGATGGGGAGCATATAGTTTATAAAATGCTGCAAAGTCGGGTGTTGAACATTATCGCGCAAAAGAGGCAACATCCAGACCCGGCTTACCGTTTTGTCCTCAGGGGGTATGTTCAGTGGCAAATGCTCGATGACCAACTCGGGGCCCAAAGCCCTAATAGCCGCAGCGATAACCTGGTCCGAGTCCTCTCTTCCGTCTGCAAAAGCTTCCTCGCTTCGCAGTGCGCCAACAACCTTGAGAGAATTGATGAGGTGAGGAGCAGACCTCCATCTCAGAGTGTCGAACAATGCCACCAAGACCTCGGAAATTTCCTTCCAGGAGCGTTGGTACTTGATATGCAGTAGTCCGAAAATGCTTTTTCCCAGCAAGCTGAGAACCTCCTCTGTTCCCTTTTGCGGTTCTCCCTTCTTGGTAAGTAGGAGCAACTCTGGTGTGATGACGGTAGAAATCAGCGCTACCAGGCATTGAGCCGCCGAGATGTGTATATTGTCGTTATCTGACTCCAGGAATTTGATCACCACGTTAAACGTTTTGGGTAGTGTCTCGAATGCTGCTTTGGGTTGAAGCCTGGAATATGCTGCGCCAGCCTCTGCAACCACAGCGAGCCAGGCTGGACAGAGATGCTGATCATTGATGGCTGGTGTTAACTCGAAGATGGTATCCTGAATCCTCACAAGCTTAGGAACATCAACTTCATCAGTTAGGCCCTGGAAAACCGCCTCAAAGACATTGAATGCTGCTACAATGAGGTATTGGTCAGTTGTCCTGGTGATTTTGAGCAACACCTCGCAAAGTGACTCAATCATCCCAGAGGGCCACCCATTTGCTTGGCAAATGGCTCTGATAAGCTGCAGGGAGTGGATAACTTTTGCGTCCTTCTCAGACGTGCTCCCAGTACCTGTCTTCTTCTTGTTTGACTTTGCGGCTCCTTCCTTGAGTTGTCGTTGTAAGTCACTGAGAGAGATCTCAGCACAAACCTCGCATGCAGGGTGCTCCATCTTGGGGCTAGGTGGAGGGTTTTGCAAGATGTTACTGATAGCCTCCTGCGCTCTCTTCCTCACCTTAGGTCGAGGGTCGCTTGCCAGAGTGAGAAGTCCCATCATTGCTCTTTTAGGGGACATTTGGGTCACTGGGAGTGTCCAAGCATGTGAATCTTGAGCGATAAGTAGCGTTTCAAGAACGCCAATTGATGAGCGAATTAGACCGGCGTCAGCCTCTGAAGAAGTCAGCACCGACGCTAGCCTCTCGACTATAGGAACAAATTTCGACTTGAGTAGACCAGCGGACACGAATGGTGCCACAACGTCCATCAAGTAGACCGACGACGCCGCCAACTCTGTGTTACTGATGGCGCCATCTAGGATAGTCTGCTCCACAAGAGCCAGAAAAGACACGAAATATGCCACGGCTGATTTCTCTGTATTATCCTCTTGGAAGTTCTCCTCAATTGCCGACAAGATAATGGCGAGCTAATCCGTTAGTCTAAAAGTTTCACTTGCAAACAGCATCTCAACTCTCAGTACTTACATGTTTTTGATGAGCCAACTTAGAGGTAATGTGAGCTCTAATTCTCTCCAGCTTGCTCTCGAGAGAGTTCTCCTGCCTTGGAGCCACTTCCACCTCAATTTCAGACATCTTTTAGTCTGTCTTTCGAGGTCTTCTGAGTGGGTTTTGTCAAAAGGTGGATACTCCAGGAGATCCAGCTGTAAGATATTAGTGCTTATTATAAGCTGCAGGCTCTGAAATTTTTTTTTTTTTTTTTTGGATCACCTGTTTACGTAAACTGGAGAATTTCAGAATCAGAGCTCAGCAACCGCTGGCCAAATATCGAGGTCGACGTCAGAATGCTGGAGAATCAATCGCGAGCTAAAGTTAAGGCCCAGAGAAGGTCGAGTGTTACAAGCTTACGCCGTGCACACTGACCTAACAAATCTTTTGATCTTTCCAAGCCTGTCAAGTTACGATTTTTCAACGAAAATTTTTTTGTGAAGAACAGTAAATTACTACTTGATTCAACAAAAGTCATTTTTCTACTAGAACTTTCATAATGGGATTCACTGACCTTGTTTCTGCTGCTGGTAAGTCTACTGCACTAATGGAGATGTATATTCTCCGGGAGTCATAATCAAAGAGGCGGAAAGGAAGTAACAGAGCTAACACGTGGATTATAGGTTTGACCACCCTTAACAGCTTCCTTGGTGACAAGAGCTACATTGTTGGGTAAGTTCCATCATTTCAGTACTTTAGCTTTCTCTCAATGGGATATCATCAAGACTTATGAGCTACAAGAATTGTGTACTAACATAGAACAGCTCTGAGGCTTCCCAAGCTGACGTTGTTGTCTTCAAGGCTGTCAGCTCTGCCCCTGACGCCGAGAAGTACCCCAACGCTGCCAGATGGTACAAGCACATTGCTTCCATTGAGAGCGACTTCTCCACTCTGCCAGGTGACAAGTCTGCTGACGCCTCCAAGTACGGTCCTGAGGGTGCTGCCCCTGCCGCTGCTGCCGCTGGTGGTGACGACGACGAGGATGTTGATCTTTTCGGCTCTGACGATGAGGAGGTCGACCCCGAGGCTGAGAGAATCAAGGAGGAGCGATTGAAGGAGTACGCTGCCAAGAAGGCTGCTAAGGGCCCTGGTCCCGCTGCTAAGTCCATTGTCACCATTGACGTCAAGCCATGGGATGATGAGACTGACTTGGAGCAGATGCTTGCCAACGTCAAGGCTATTGAGATCGATGGTCTCACCTGGGGTGGTCACCAATTCATCGCTGTTGGTTTCGGTATCAAGAAGCTCCAGATCAACTGCGTTGTTGAGGACGCCAAGGTCTCAATGGATGACCTTCAAGAGCAAATCGCTGAGGATGAGGACCACGTCCAGTCTTCCGATATTGCCGCTATGCAAAAGCTCTAAGCAACCGGTACTCAAGATAAGTACCGTTCAGCTGTAATCCTATAGTTGAGTTGTCATATATAGTAAAATATGAGCAATTGCTATGCAAAATTCAGCTCTTGTGCTCTAACCCGCATGTTTCGCTCACCTTTTCAATGGGGACCTGCAGGATCTTCTTAGTACCAGCTAGCAGCTGACAGTTATTTTGCGCTGGATGCCGTCTCATCTGATCATATTCATGTTCGAGGCCTGCTTATCTAATAAAAATTTGCCAAAAAAAAAAAAATTAATGATTCGTAGACCGCTGAGTAGACTAATAATATTTCCATACATCAACGGCTCTTCGTGAAACTAGTCAAGATGAGCGCCCTTTTCAAGCCGAAGAAGGTGGATGAGAAGCTAGCTTCATTGTTCGAAAGCAGCGTAAGTCAGAGAATGAGACGGAATTCTGATTCTAGAAGCACATTTTTGGAGCTAACGAGGTAGTCCGGACCAGTCACTCGACCTAATAGGGAAGCCAGCAAGTCGGAGGTGAGCTCGAAAGCTGAGCAAGAGTCTGAGTCAGCAGGTGAGAGCGATCATGATGAGGAGGAGATCTCAGAGTTGAGCGACAATGAGTTTGATAGCCAAGAAGAGGATATCGACAAAATTCTCACAAAGTTCGAAGACAAGAAGACGAAAAAGAAGAGGAAGAGAAATGAAGAAGAGGACATTGAGGGCAACTACCTCAGTAAACTGGTTGGAGATGATATAGAAGAGGAGCCATCTGAAAGGGAACAGGAGGAGTCCACCAAAAAGCAAAAGACAGAACCACCAGCGCCAGGAATTCAGGAAGTCCTGAGATCTGAAGAAGGTGAGATTGAGAAAGCAGAGAGAACCGTGTTTGTTGGAAACGTCTCTCAGGACATCAACAATGACAAGAAGAAGAAGAAGCGATTTACCACTCTTTTTTCAGAGTTTGGAAAGATCCAGTCCATGCGTCTACGCTCAATTGCCTTTTCGGCCATTATGCCAAGGAAGACCGCATACATTAACAACCAGTTTCATGACACTCGAAACACTCTGAACGTCTACATTGTGTACGAAGACAAGAAGTCTGTACCAAAAGCTCAAAGGCTTAACGGAACGGTGTTCCTCGATAGGCATTTGCGAGTTGACAGCGTCGCCCACCCAGCACAGCATGATCATAAGAAGAGCATTTTTGTTGGCAATCTTGATTTTGAGATGGAAGAAGAGCCTCTATGGAAGCATTTTGAGCCATGCGGCGAAATTGAATACGTCAGGTTGGTGAGAGACACAAAGACAAATGTTGGAAAAGGGTTTGGATACGTTCAGTTCGAGGACTCGATGTCAGTAGGTAAAGCTCTGCTGCTGAACGGTAAGAAGATCGATGCCCCCAAGCCTCGTGCTTTGCGTATTAGCAGAGCCAAGAAGGTGAGCGCCAAGCCGGTAGCAGGAGGAGATGGAGAGTCATTCCATTTGTCCAACAAGGACCGCACTAGTATCGGCAGAGCTAAGGCGACATTAGGGAAAGCTGGGAGATCCAAAATAGATACTGCCTTGGAGGGAATGAGAGCCACCCCGGGTGACGTTGTCCCTGGCATTAACAAGAAGCACAAGAAGGCGAGATCCAAGCCGACGAGTCGGTCAACTTCTCACAAAAAGATCCAAAAGGGGAAGTAGTTCAGCTGCCTGTAAAGTATTTAACCATCTGGAAGAAATGATCTTATAGGATTTCAATGATATGAAGTCGAGCACCGTGAAATACCAGGCTAAGTACAGCCTCGGCCTCACAATTTAGCGCTCTATTCCAAGAAATCAACTGTCCCCCGCTGAGCACTAAGCACGCTATATGTTGGCTTAAAGTGATCTCGTCCAGCCCGACCTAGTTGCATTCAGGGTCCTAATCATGCCAGGCGCTGGAGCAGCTGGTAATCACATGTGTAAAGCCTGATAAGATCTGCGAGCGGCAAACCTTATCAGGGCAATCGAGGTCTGCCGATCTTTGCTTTATTTTTTTTTTTTTTTTTTTTTTTTTAGTCCGCTCTTTTTTTTTTTTTTAGGGTTTTTTAGTTTTTTGATTTTGAGGTTCTTTTTCTTGGGGGTGGGTTTTTTTGCACCTTATTTTTTTTTATTTTGTTTTTTTTTTTATTTTTTAAAAAAAAAAATCAATAATAAAATAAATAAAAAAATAAAAAATTTATATTTTTTTTTTTCTGGCCTAAAAAAAATAAGGGTAAATCCCGGTTAAAATATTTTGAGGGACCCCTTATTTAAAAGACCGTCAAACCCTAACACGAGAGCATTCCCCTTTTAACTTCCACACGGGAAAGGGAGGGCCCCCCCTCACGGGAAAATTTTGTTCCAAAAATATATCACTC
>JAKTSO010000149.1:0-14837 GCA_030580275.1 Groenewaldozyma sp. yHMH443
GTCAGGTAGAAGTCCTGCGCCGTCCTGTCTGGAGGTGCCTTGGCCAGCTGGTGAAGGGCGGGGCCGAATGGAAAAAGCGGCAGCCTGCTATCCCAGCCGTCCGGGCCGTACTGGTGCGCTACAATCTCCAATTTGACTCGCAGCATCTGTGCGATACAAATCGCCGATAAATGAAAATGCACGAGTGGTCCTACTGATCAGAGCTCGCGATAGCCAGATCAGGCATAGGATAAACAGAGTTCAAAATCGGCATGAGGAAGATTTAACACGTAAAATTAAAAACAATCGCCGATCTCCACTGATAATGATCAGCCTAAAAGCTCAGGGTAACCCGAGATTACTGAGACTCAAACTCAGGAACATACAATTTGAATTCTAGATAACATGAGCCGTTGTTCAACGCCGTTATCTCATACAAGCCTCTTAGAAGGAATTCCTCATAGATTAGTCTAGGAAGGTCAGAAATCACAAGACTGGAGAAAAATAAGCTAGCGGCTAGTCTGCGTGAATTGCTGTTATGCAGACATTGGCGCCGAGCTTACACTTGCAGACGGGCCAGTGCATATGAGCTTTCCTTTCCCCCTCCGAGTCCTGGACTCTGAGATAGATTTCCACTCTTCGCTGCACTGATTGGCACAGTGCGCATTCGAGGAGACCAACAAAATATTACATAGCCGGCATACGCGCATGTACCAATTAATTGGCATTTGTCACCACCACTACAAAACCGGAGGAGGGCGCACGGATTACTTTGGTTACCCGGCTCAATGGTGTACGATAATGTAATATTGACGGCTGACACTTTAGCGGGACAATGTAAGCTGTCGTCAGGAGTCGTTTAATTAACGTTAGCTCTTTTGGCAGTTGAGAGCCGCTAACAGGGTCTCGGCGCTTCAGCCCTTTTTTTCGTCAATTTGGCTGGTTCTGAGATGGGCTAACTCGATGAAAAGTCTGTAGGGAGAAGTAAACGTCAGAAGGTGAATAAACGTTTAGAAGTGAGGGATTTTGTGGAGTCGAAGTCGTGGATGGCCCTGAGAGCACTGCTTAGTGACTAAAGGCGGCCGCCGACCGGGAGAGACAGAGAGAGAGAGAGAGAGGCAGAGCGAACAGGGGGGGCTTGCTACCACACATAGTGGCACACACAAAAAAAACCCACACGCACACAGCTTACTGTACAGTCAGGATTCCGGAGATTAATTTACACTAGGAGAGCGAGTCGGCTGGCCCTTGGGAAAAATGCGACAAGTCAAGTCAACAGCTGCTCGAAATGGGCCAAGGCTCAAGAACTAGCAGCTCTGCTCCTTCTCGAGCTCTCTTCCTTTTACTCTTTCTCAACCATTCCTATACTTCTCGGTTTACAGCTTTGCCTGGGCTTTGATTCGAGCAGGGGCTAATATCAGGGAGGGTTCTTTACAAGCGGGGGCCGTTTACTTGCAGGTCGTTGATAAGGTATAGGACGGTACGAAAAGGTCAACATCCGTCGGTCACGTTTTTCGATTCGAGCTAGCCTTCAGTTGCGATACAATCATAGAGGTAAGTGCACAATCTAGTTTTAACCCTTTGAAGCTTTCATCTCTTCAAGGCGGAATCTCAGTCTGAAGAAAGGCAGGAGAAACAAGAGCCTTTCAAGTCGGCAAACCTGGCTGTGTCTGAACTGCATCGCACAGCACTGATTAGCCACTTAAAGATCAGACTTGAGAAAGTTTAGCGGTTACGAGATCGATCGGAGAGATGGGGGGCGGGTCCGGGAAGAGCCGCAAGACCCACCGACAACATTTCGATTAAGTTAACCTTTACTAACGACTTTCGTTCTAGAAGCGGCTAACGAGCGGGCGAGCTTAGAGCTGCGTGTTTCTTGCAGTAGTGCGACGGGTTCTTCGACGCACACACCCGCACCGTGCATATTTTTTTTTTTTGATTGCCTTACTCGTGCCTGTGCTTAGTCAGGCATAGGCTTTTTTTTTTTTTTTTTTTTTTTTTTTCACGGCCGAGTCTCAGCTTTAGCCGAGCCTCCAGTCCAAGGGATCCTGGGATCCAATGGGGCTGAAACGGCGGCACAGGCCTAGGAGGGCTGGCGGTGGGGTCCATGCAAAACAAAAGGCTGCAGTCAACGTGCTGTCGCCCATCCCTGAGGCAAACTCCCCAGACAAGTTCGAGCAGATCTTGAACTTCATACCGGGCATTCCCTCTGGTTCTCCTCCTCCTGTGCCTCCGAAACCAGCAGTATATGCGGGTGTCGTGGGTCCTGCCGTTACTACTCACAGTGGTGAAAAATTGGGACCTGACCAGTATGGTGATTATGCGAAAGCAGACATGGGCATGGATCAAGATCAGACGCATGCACAGCAGCATAATAATTATGGGCCCTTATCCCTGTCAACACCGATCATGGGTACATTCGATGGTGAGGATCGAGGAGGAGGAGGAGGAGGAGGAGGAGGAGGGAGCGACACTTCGGAGTCTGCTTGTTCACCAGAATGGAGTGTTAGGCATTCCTTTGACGAGTACTACTGGTCTTCGCCGGAGGCAGAAAGAGGAGAAAGAGGAGAAAGAGAAAAAGAAAAAGAGTTCAAGGAGGTGATTGCGATGATGGGCAAAAACCGACCCACCATCGCCCGCGTCATGAGCGTCGGCGTGCCTGAAGATGAAGAAGAAGCAATGGCTCTAAGACTACTCCAACGGAGCGGCGGCGGGACCAAAATTAACTTTTACGGAAACTTCATGCACGATTACGACCACCGATCTGGGCACTCTGCAGCAATTGCACCAGTCGCCGTTGACGCTGTCGCCTTTTCGGCCGCCGCACAAGATCAAGCTGGGTTCGCTAACAGCAGCAGTCGCATTTGCAAGATCATTGAAGTGGATGACGACGAGGACGAGGACGAGGACGAAAAAGACGATGAAAAGACCGAGTACCAATATCGGCGTTACCACGACAGCAAAAATGGCAACTACGACGATGGCGATGTTTCAGCGGGAGGAAGAGAAGGAGACTTCCATCTGCCCCTGCCCCTGCCCCTGCCGCTTCCCATAACTGAGCCACATGCTGCACTGCATCTGGCTGCGGCCGCCAAGCAGCTCGAATCTTTAACCGACGACGACGGGCCAAAAGCAACTGCAGCAGGAGCAGGAGCAGGAGCAGGAGCAGGAGCAGCAGCGGCGGTAACACCAGTTTCTGCCTCAGGCCGTACTGTCGAGTACTCCAGCCCAACCACAAGCTCGCAGCCAGAATTTTCATTCTCATCCTCACCACCCTCTTCTTCAACTTCATCTTCGTCTTCATCCTCTTCAACTTCAACTTCTTCATCAACATTAACAGGGCTCAAAAAAGAGGAAGCTCGGTCTTCTGCATTCTGGCCCAGGAGGAGGAATACTAGTCAACGCCGGCCGTTGTTCACACTGACGTCAATCAACAGCCAGCCGGATCAACAACAACAGATCTCGGAAGATTCGGCCAGCACTGACACCAGCACTGGCATGGCTGGCGGCGGCGACACAAAGGAGCCATTTGAAAAGCGAAGGGTAGTGTCTTTGCCTCCTCAACTAAGCCCGCCAAAGTTTTCCACCAACACTAAAAACGCCACCAAGCTGCCGAAACTAAGTTGGAGGAGTACCACTAGCAGTAGTGGCAATGCCACTGGGAACACTATACCCGAACATCTTATGCAGGATGAGTCCGAGTCTCAAAATCATGAGTCTTCTTCTCCCTCAAAATCAGGTCGATCCAAGTTTTTATTTTCAAGATCGCGATCGGCAAATGTTCCGCGGCAGCAGCGGGAGCAGCAGGAGCAGCAGGAGCAGCATTCGGACCAACTACAGCCGCACCACCATGTGATCACAACGAGCTATAATTATGGGGAGGATTTCAACGACAATGTTAGCAGCGGTTGGGATGGTAGTGCTAGCCATGACCTAGCCATGTTAGCTGAAGAACAGGGCGAGCAGTGGAAGGAAGCTCAGCGTATCATTGAGAGAGCTCATTCGAAGCTTATGGTAAGTTTTTTTTTTTTGTTTTTATGTTTCCTCACTTTCACTTGGCAGCACGCACAGACACACACAGACACACACAGACACACACAGACACACACAGACACATACGGAAAGGGCAGACAGAGAGCTAAAAGAGTCGGTTGGAGGTACCTTGTCTTTTATAGATACCGTGCTGGTACTCAATGGGGCGATGGAGGAGCAGCGAAGCTAGTTGGAGAGAGTGCAGCACTGACAGTGCTCACGAAGCTTAAATTTTGAGGCAGTCTCAGGGCTTTCAAGGGGGGCGGGGGGAAAGGCGCGTGATTTAAGCGAGATCCACGCAGGCGCGCAGCGAGTTTTTTGTTCTGATCTCAGTTTTGAGGCTGGTTCAGAAAATGCGTATGCCTTTAGCATCAGAACAACAGCACTCATCTACATTCGAGACATTTCTGTGTCAATTTTCTGGAACATGAGGAAGCTCTCCAGAAGTGTTTTGGGGTCAAGCCATCTTTGTTTCTCTCGTCCCGCTCTATTGGTTCAATCGAACTGAAGCTGGGACCCATTCTGGGACCCACCCTGGGACCCACTCTCCACCAGGGTATCATTGTTGTAGCACCTCGCTTCGTTTTTGCACTCGCTTCGAGGTCCACGATGTTTACAGAAACAGCAAGTCTTCAGTGTTTGCAAACCCAATAGCGTCTATTTCCACCGGACATCCCCCCGCCATCTTTTGGAACCTATTGCCGCTGATGCTTTCTTTCTCGACAGGACTTGAATACACTTTCTGGGACTCTATTTCTCTCTGCTCATCTTTTCCGTGCCTACTGGAGACATTTATTTTTCACTCTACCTCTTCAGCTCTCTACTTTTCTCTTTTTTTCTTTTCCCTCTATGAAGCCTGTTTGTTAATAAAACATATCGGACTGAGGAGAAATTTGAACAACAACAACTTAAAGACCAACTTTGCACTGACCATTTCTCACTCGCGGCTGTGGTTTCTATTGTTTACTTGGTTTGTTCAACCCAGTCTATGGTCTGAGCAGCCCCTGAGTATTTGAGTGAATTTGGTACTGGTAAGTGTGGTTGGATCTGAGCTTGGACCCTTTTAACACCCTGAGAGATTGTGGATCTCGATCTCACAGTGTGAATTTGTGTGTGTGTGTTTGTGTGTGTGATCACTGCCTTTGGAGATCGCCAAAAATAAAGGAGACGATCGATTTGATTGAGTAGAAGAGTACTAACAAATTTTTTAGGAGATGGACAAACATTTGGAAATTGACGAGGCTGGCTCTGTCGACACGCATAACCTCGATTACGTCTCTGACTACGACAACGCCGCCTCAGCTTCAACGAGGACCCGCAGCAGAGGGAGTACCACCAGCAGCAGAGGGTCCTCTTCTCACATCCAGCACCAGCACCAGCACCAGCACCAGCACCAGCACCAGCACCAGCAACACCAACGGTTCCCACCAGCTGGTCGCCACGAGTCCCCCAGTGATAGTGACCTGAGACTGCACCAGGACCTCGTCGCCGGCAAGTACAGAGGCTGGTATTTCGACGACTCTGCCAATTCCAACGATACTGGCGAAGAACCCCTGTTGCCCGAACCACGTGGATCGACGCTGCCGCTTCCACACAGGGGTAGTGGTGCTGTGTTACCCCCGGACCTAATTATCGATGATCGGCAAAATGTAACAACAACCTTAGCGATCCAGGGCCAGGCAATGGCTCCGGCAGCTGCTGAGGGCCAGCCACCAGCATTGATTTCTGGACCTGCTACGGCCACGTCCAATATTCCAGCCGCTATAGGTACCAACAGCCTAGCTCTTGCAGGGCGCTCTGGTAGCGGCAGCAGCAGGAGCAGCTATCAGCAGCCGGGCTATCACTCAAACGGTTCTGGAGCCCACTACTATAGCTCCAGCAGCGGTGCAGGGAACGGAAACGGAAACGGAAACGGAAATAACGGTGCTGCTACTAGTACCTTAGGTGAAAAATTTACTTCACCATCCTCTGCTACAACCACTCCCAACTACACTACCACTACTAACACCACGGGTCATCACAAGCACAGCGCAAGTGCTGGCAGCAGCGGCGGGTACAGTCACAATAGCAACCACAGCACCAGCAGTAGCGAAGGAAGCAGTTTTGCCGGCGGCAGTGCTAGGAGTAGGAGTTTTGCAAGCTTGGCTAGTAGCGGAGGCGGACCGGTTGTCACGGGCGTCGCGTCGCAGGTGAACTTTTCGTTCCCACAGCAACAGCCTGTTCATCATCAAAGGTTTTACCAACATAACCCGTTTTTACACAGCTATACCCAGCAGCAGCAACAGCCTTTGCAGCAGCCTCAGCACAGAAAATCAGGGTCCACAGGGAGTGCCAGTAGCGGCTTCAGCATGGGGTCGTCGTCAGCGGCGGCCGCGACACAGGATCCTTACCTCAACATAGCAGCACGCAGGCACCAGGCTGAGCCGGGCCCCGGCCCCCTCTCAGTGCGTACGGGTGCACCCTTTGCTGGAACAAGTCATGGCAATGGAGCTGGAGCAGCCTCAACCGGACCGGGAACGGGCACGCCGACAGTGAGAGCATCGCTCTACTCACAGTACTCGCCAATCATTGAGGAAGCAACACAAGTTGAAGTGGTCAAGCCGGCTGGAGGGTCCACTCCACCCCCGCCGCTAGGTATTGGAGCAAGCAGCAGCAGCAGTTATAGAGCTGGTGGTGGTACAAGGGCTAGAACAAGCAGCGATGAGAGCTCCCGCAGTGGACGGAGTGTGGGGTCATCACTACGGCACTATGTACTTGCATCGCCAGGGCCGGCACCAAATATGGGATCACAGGTTCAACAAGGGCAGACGAGTACTGCCGTCCCTACAGCAGAAAGGTCAATGTCAAGCATGACTGGTGTGGAGGGAGAACAGAGAGGTCCATCGCCTGCTGACCACGAAAGGGTTTCCCGCGATATGGAAACTATCTTGTCACGCATGAAGGCCATGAGGAGTTCATGGCGACGGTCTGATATCTCAACCGTGTCGTCTGACATGCCTCAGGGGTCGGTCGGGGTTGAAACCTTTTCATCCACTACTGCTCTTATACTACCCAACGAGGCTGAGTTCCCTGATGTTAGTGATCAGCAAGAACAGGTACATGAACAAGCACAAAAGAACCCAGAAGGTATCTTGAAACTACACACACCCTCTCCTGCAACTTCTGCGCAGCCAGCTCCCTCTGGCTCTGCCTCTGTTGAAGAAATCAAAAGCCACTCGAGGTCATACAGCCTGCCAGTCAGATTCGCCGACAGCCCTATTGAACCCCTGACCATCAGGAAATTCAGCCCTTACCAGCAGAGGCACTCTGCGTCTACTACTCCCAACCAGCAGCAGCACCCGCAGCAGCATTTGCGGTCACCATCGCAGCTCGCACCCAGCCCTTCGATAAGGCCCGCCAGTAGCAAGAGCCCATACTCGCAGTGGAGGACAGATAGTGGGTCTAGGAATATTGCAACAGTACCCTCTTTGACTGAGAGCTCTGGGGAGTCTACACAGGCTAAATACGAGAACACCGCACCGGTAGTACCGCTAAAGGATCGTGATCACCACTTTCACCAGAACCAAATCAGAAGCCCACCAGCACGGGGACCAGTTAGTTACTTGCATCAGCCTCCTCCAGTGCTGGGAAGCCGCGCCAGTATAGCAAGCGACAACGAGAGCAGTTGGACGACCACGACCACGACCGATATCGGCTCTCTTCTTCAAGCACCCATGGCAACTCAATCAGCTATATCGCTCAACCGGTCTCCGGCCGCAATGAACTGGGAGGCCGAGTCCATTTTTGACGATGATTACACCAACACCAACAGCAACAGCAACACCGGGCAGTACTCGCTGCCCACACCTGGGCAGCCCCCGTTTGCCATGGGAAGTCGCCACACCGGCAGTAGCGAGGCTGGTGACTCGAGGCGGAAAAGCTCATCGGCCGAGTCGTTTCTCACGGCACGTTCCCACCCATCGGGTGGAGAAGAGTACAGTAGCGGAGAGGAGACAGCCACTCATCGATCTCGCTCGACTGGGCCGGCTAATGCCAGTGCTAGTACTAGCAGGCAGCTCCCCACCACGAATCACCACCAGCAGTATCTTGGTACAGGGGTGTCTTCTCAAGCTATGGGCTCTGGCTCTGAGGGGCTGATAGGCAGAGGCGATACGTCGTTGGCATGGGACCCTTCGCATGGCACGCTCAGAGTGACACCTCCACCACCATCTGATCAGGGCCAACTCAATTTGCTGCCACATGAGAGCAGCGAGCTGCCTCGGAACACTTTGGCGAGATCGGGCTACTACAGTAATGGGAATGGCACTAGTACCAGCAACAGCAACAATGCCAGCCACGAGAACATGTTTACTCAAGTGCATTCCAACTTGAATGACTCGCAGTCAATCTACAGAACACCGTCTGCGTCGATTTACCCTGATACCGATGCTGAGCTGGAGCTGGGCTGGCCAGAGACCGCCGAGACACACAATCATGGTGAGACTTTTACTAGTGGGCAAGAGCATGTCTCAGATGTGTTTTACCCTACTGGTGGTGACACTGGCACTGCTGAAAATAGAGTTTGGCCGTCCACGTCTGTCGGTGAGGTTGGTGAAAAGCTTAATCTGGAACATGCGGACCCACTATCGCTGTCGTCTAAAAGCTATAGCGGTGGTGGTGCTAGGGCGGCAACTGCGTCAGTGGTGGGTCCACAGCAGCAGCTAAAGTCACAGTCACAGCATCAGCGGGTTGGTTTCACTGGTGAGGACGATGTTATCCATGTACATAACCTTGATGCCGGCACTAGCACTAACGCGAATGCTCCATCTTCGTCACGAGGCAAACACACTGAGGGCTGTGGTAGCAGCAGCAGCACAAGAACAACCAGCAGCAACAGCATTCTAGGCAACTTTCTTCGTGCGTCCGCATTGAGCCCAATGTCTGATACGCAGCAGCCTCAGGGCGACCAGAAGGAAAGTATCAGAGAGGGCGGAGTCAGAGAAGGAGGAGAAACAGAGGCAGCAGAACTGAGGGGTGACACCAAGGCTTCTCCTGCTGAAGAAAAGGTAGAGAAAATAGCCGGCAAAGCTGAAGACTTTTCACCGCTGTCATCAGGTAACGAGACTGGGTCGCTTCTTGCCTATGGATCTGGGCTAGGACCTGGGCCAGGACCTGGGCCAGGACCTGCCACTGCCGGTACTTCTGCTGCAGCTAACGCTACAGACGATAAGCCGGGTCAAAGCAGGCGGATCAACAACCCGTCTCCCGAAAACCTGCCAGTGAGACTCCAGACTATACAGAACCTGGTTGAGAAACTGGATAGGACGTCGCCGCCCAAGTCACTACGGCCACCTTCCATTGCTACTCCTTCTATCCCTGGACAGAGTAACCAGAGGTCATCTCAGCAAGCTTCTTTTCAGCCGGGCCGTACTCAAGATCACGACCATGACCAATCTCAAGAACAACGACAAGGGCCTCAAAGGTCTTCATTCAAGTATGCACATGGCCGGTCGCGATCAGTCTCCGAGGGCCATAGTCGCCCTATACTTAGCCCATCTGAGCAAAGCAGTCAGCGTGAACATGGCTATCGTGGCTCGGTGAATGCACCCAACCTAACTCGACCGAAATATTCTGTCGACGACAGCAACAACAAGGACAAGGACAAGGACAAGGAGAGGAGCAAAAAGCACCATAGCCATCACTCCCATCACCATTCCAGTCACCATCTTCACTCAAGGCCACGGCCGCGCAGCATGGGCGTTGCAGCAGCAGCTGTCCCCAACACGGCTGTTAATGACGACTTCGACATTGAGCGCAAACGACGAAGCAGTCGCCCTTTTACACAGGGCAGCATCAAACGGTTGCTGACAATGGCCGATGATAGTTTCAACCTTGATGATCTGGATATCCCTCCGGATGAGAAGCATCTGTTGGAAAAATTTGTGGACTCCTTGTCAAAACTTAGCGTTGAGATTAACTTGGATGATGGGAAGCGAGTCGAAGGGATGAGAAGGCTTCACAATGCCTTGCGTGCCATTGAAGGGTGGATTTAGTTTCTTCGTACTAGATTTGAACAGGCTTTTTATATATTTATTATCATCAGGTATCTTTGATTAATTTATTCTAATGACATCTTGACTTCATTATTCTATCGTTGACTCGTTATTTATAGGCTCCAAAGTAGAGCCCTGCTCTTGTTCATTAGGGAGGACCACATCTGGAGAAACATTTTTCTCAAAACTGTAGGTGGCTTCACCATCGTATTCGACTCTACCCTCAGGGTATATGAGTTCCCCCGGTCCAACCTCTGCTTCAAGTTGCTTAAACTCCGGCGCGTTCCTCTTATTCATTTCATGTTCTAGTGTCCACCCGAGTTTTTCGGCAATCAGTTCAACGGCGTCGTCACAAGCACCCAGGAATGTCACGTCGAACTCGTTATGATGGACAGGTGTTTTGTTGATATAAATCTGGGGCACTTCAGGCGGCAAGATCCTGATAATCTCACTGACCGGCGCCACTTTGAGCGACGTGCCTATACATATCAACAAATCACATTTCCTCGAATCGCCGCCAAGAAGTAAGTCTTCAAACCGGCTGGGTAGCTTCTCACCAAAAAACGTTATATCAGGTTTTAGGATCCCCTTCACTTCTTCTAAGTGCGCATCCTCGTCGTCGCTATCTCCACTAGGCTTTGTGGTCAGATTGCAAATAGGGCACTTGGGGACTTGCGACGCCATAATCTCGTCGCTGATCGACTCACCTGATGTGTGGTACCCACATGTGATGCATGTAGCTGTGGCGAATGACCCATGGCACTGAACAAGCTTCTCTTCCTTAACCCCGGCATAAGCTTCCAAGTTATCTATATTCTGCGTATAATTCCGCAGCAACTTGCCACTATCCTGGATCAACTTGATGAACTGGTGGGTTGGTGAAAACCTAGGGTGAGCACCAGGGAAAATGTCCTTTGCAATTGAATAAAAAATGCTGGGGTCCTCTCTGAACAGGCTAATATCGAATACCTCCTGAGGGTCGCTTAGCCCCAAATGCTCTAGCCGTTTGTACAACCCGGACGAAGACCTGAAATCAGGGATGCCCAGGCTGGTGGATATGCCAGCACCCGTCAGCACAATAATATTCTGTGCTTTTTGTATTACTTCACAAAGCTGGCCAATGTTGTTGGGGTACGAGAGACGTTTGCGTGAAGCTAAGCAATGCCTGACTGCCAGTGGTAAAAACCCTGCAATCTCGTCGTCGTCGGCGTATTTAGAGGCAACGCTTACTTTGAGGGGGAACCCCAGCGCAGACAGAAGTTCTGCAGCTGTGTACTTGCGAGTATCTTGGGGGGGTTTACTCTCGGACGGCCCTTCACCAGAAGTAGGGTCTATCATATTATCATCGCCATATAGGGCTGGCAAATAGTGCTGCATGAACTTGAGAGGCCCCATTTTCCATAACGAGGACCTAATAGTCGTGGCAACGTCTCGCGGTAGTTTCACTCGCGGCTCTGCATCAGGGCCAGCAGTCTTTTCGTCGTAGTCAAGCGACTCTTCAAGCTGATCCAGCAGCTCCTCTTGCCACCCGGACAACCCTGTGCTATTTTCATCCTCATCATCGTCGTCGCTTTGTTCATGACCGTCTCTCTCATGTTCACCGTCTTCGTCGTCTGAAGATTCAGCTAATACGTCAAGTAGATCTTCCTGGCCCTGTCGGTCCACATCTTCATGACCTTCTACATGACCGTGAGTAGATAACAGGTCTGAGTTGTGTATTAAAGAAGGCTCCCCAGCATGTTTAACTTCAATGCCTAGATCAGAGGTAATTAAGGGTATGACTGGATTTGCACCGCTTGATCCAGCAAGTTCGCTATCCAGATCCTGCAGCTCTGAGCCCTCATGCCTTGGTTTCTTCAACGGCGGCTCCGGCTCCAGCTCCAGCTTTTCCATTCCGGATCCCCTGTGGTGTTGGTCTCCCTGCTTGTTTGTACCTGAGCCTAAAATATGATGCTGTGAGCCAGAGTTGTCACACAGCCAGGCCTTAAGACAAAAGCTAGTAAAGTGCGATCGGCGGCTTGAGATCACCTGCAACAGTGATTGCAGCCTGAAAAATTAAAGCTGCCCTAATATATATAACTCTCTGCAAGTTACAAGTCCTTTCTTCACTGGATGACCTTTAGTTGACCGTCATTGTACCAACATTTACCATATACCAAAGATGAGCAACAAGGTTCCAAAGATCCCACCGCATATCACGAAACTGCGAACGCGGAGTAGTTACCGGTCGAATCAGACTGCGCCATGTACAGTTCCACTGACAAACATGCTGAACTGCTGGGCCAGTCACAAAGAGGGAGCTCCTATTTGTCAAGAACTGGTCGCTGAATTCCGAACATGTGTATCCGCAAGCGTAAGTTTCTTTTTTTTTTTTTTTTCTTCTCTTTTTCTCCCCGACATTTGGTCCTGTTGTCTTTATTCGAAGGCGATTTGAGAAAAGTGAAGAATAGATGAGAGATGCTAACGAAGGGGGTTTAGAAAAAAGGGGTGCGTGAGAAGAGTACAATCAATTATCATTCTGGAAGGCTGTTCGACAGGATACACCCCAAGTCGCATGACTAAAAAGGGTTCTTTGGAAGCTTTCACAAGAAGCAAAAACGTTAATGTACATATGATGGATACCTATAGATGTCAGGATAATAATGAAGGAAGCATGATAATGAAAAAGAAGGGCTGTCGCCTAGTTGATCCTTATTACAGATGGTAAAAGCAGAAGCGGGAGTTGCTGGAGCTCAGACTTGTTGAACATGGAGCTAATGACACTTTGTTGCTGAGAGGCTTGAGTGTCAATGGTGTAAACGGCTATGGAGGGACATTTTCCCGCCAAGAAGCGAAGTTTCTTTCTTTGCACTTTGATGACCTTCAAAGGGCCGCGGATATGCTCAGCTGGAGCGAACTCAGACTTTAGAGGTATCCACCTTTCCAGAGCGTTTGTGCGAACCCAATGGCTTGAAGCATGGTATGTGAGATTACGCATGGTCAGGGGTTTCCTCCAGACCCAGGGCCAGAGGCTAAATGGCGTCCTTGGGCCAAACCAATGCCATGAATCCCCCCTTCCCCCCCATTGTCACAGCTAGATGAGCTCTACGCAGAATGGCTGTGTAGGCATTATAGGAAAGAATGTTGCTAACTCTGGAAAGTCGACCCGGTACGACACATCCTGCAATGATGATTTGTGAATATCCATTTTTAGATAAAGGTCCCGCTATGCTAGGGATTCTCGCGACAACCGTAATAAGCCAAGAGTAAATACGGTGCAGTGTCTAGTTTGGCTATAGCAGCACTCAAAATTAGTTCATTTTCCTCACTGTCATGTAGTAGATTGGAGATAGGACAAAAAATAGGCCGGGGCACGGTATACGGTATTTACGCTAGTTGGGCCTGCTGTACAAATGGTGTAGCTGTACCAGACTCAAGTCAGAGTTGATGAACATAGTACCACCCGAGTGTTTCATACACCTGGAACAAGATGTTCGCGTCACGAAGGTCTCAACTCAGCTCTAGCTCTCACAGCTCCTAATGCTAGCTAGCACTCAGCTGACACGAAAAAGCTAAAATCCATCGATCGCTCTTACTAACGTTAACAAGCGAACAGCGCTGCGCCCTCAGTACAAGCTTGACAAAAAGCGCGGCTGGACCCGTGGCACGGCGCACAGAGCCGCACGTTAACGATCGTGTGTGCGTTTGTAAACTCTGAGTGCGGCACTGACAACACACAACACCGAAAAATCCCAGAAACTTTTGTAAACAACACATACGCTACAAATTGTCATCACCGTATCATCATCATATCATCATCATCATCATCATCATCGCACCACACACCATAGGCTGAGTACTACCGGAACTCTTCTTTTCTTTCTATTTGGTTTCTGGCATCTGTTTTTTATTTTGCTTCTTGGCTCCTGCTTTCCTTTGATTGTTGCTTAAGCTCTACTGCTACCGTTCCTCTAGCATAGTCAGGGGTCTCAGTCTGAGCCTGATCCGTGGCGCCTAGCCCCTTTGAAAAGTAGGAACACGCGGGACTCTCTAGAAGCAAAAAACAAAACAGAAAAACCAACAGCAATAGAATCAGAATCATAAGGACACAGGAATAAGACGCTGTCTTAGCTTCTTCAGCATGGGCTCTTCAAAAGAGCTGTCCCACGAGGACAAGATTATAAACGACGTGTACAAGAAAATCGAGCGTGAGAAGGTTATCATTCAGGGTGCTCGACAGGTTCGGCAGTCCACCCAGAATGTAGCAGTCCAGCAAAAATGTGACAGTAATATACGGGAGTCGCAGAAAAACATTGCCTACTTGGAGGAGACCATGAAGCACCTAAAGCTGCGGAAAACCAGTGTATCAAATGACCAAAGTAGCAACCGGGAAGGCAATGTGCATCGTCACCATGCTTCTGATTCAAGTACATTGTCGTCAGATTCAGCGGGGACTACTCAATACACCCCCGCAGGACGAAATGAGGCGACTATCACGACGGTGAACCATGGTGCTTATCCCACGAACTCGAGCGAGAGTACTATTGCAGGGATTGATGGCAGGCCACCAGTTCCAAGAAGGGGTAAGCTTTTTTTTTTTTTTTTTTTTTTTTTTTTTTTTATTCAAATTCTTTTTTTTTTTAAACAATTAAAAAAAAAATAATAAAACAAACAAAAAGGATATTCCCCCAAAAAAAAAGAATAAAAAAAAAAAGCATAACTTGGTAACGTTTATACCCCCACTTTTTGGGTCCCCGGAAAGTAGGGAAGGCACCACCTTGAACTCCCACCCAAACGCTATATCCCGTTATCCCC
>JAKTSO010000150.1:0-14546 GCA_030580275.1 Groenewaldozyma sp. yHMH443
TCGTCTTCGCTTTCTTCTTTGATGCTGCTGTTGTGGAAGTCCAGCCGTAGGTCTGCGGCCCCCTTTTCTCTAAGTAGATCGTCAATGTCACGCTCAAAGGCTCTTATAACATTTTTGCGCGAAGTCTCTACTGTAGCCATATCGCCTCTTTTCATGTCTCTATTGTTGTTCCTATTGTCTAGGGCAGCTTTGATCTTCAGTCTCTCTGGCGAAAGGTGGCCGTCAATGTTGTTACTGTTGATGGCAGAATTCGGCAACGCTGTAATCGGTGCCTTGTTGGGCGACCTTTTAGGAAGTACAATCCCGGTGGGAGATAGTAGCGTGGCTCCAGAGTACTTCTCCGAGTCCTCGAACCCAAAACTCGCTGAGCTATCTGTAGGGCTGACTGCTACCTCGAAGCTATTATTGGGCTGCTGTCTAGCAAAAGCCTCCAAGCTTCGTTTCCTATCTCGTACTTCAAGTATCGTGTCCTCGTTATGGTCCTTTCCGTAGCTGTTGAAGCTGTCAAGTACTTCGGGCGAGCCAGTCGCTGTCCTCCAAAATCGTGAAGACCCACGTTTAGGCACTGTGAGTTGATTTTCCTAGAAAGAGACAGAGTTAGATCATTTTTCAACATGGAGAACAAAGGAGAAGAGAAAGTCAAAGTATAACGCAAAGTGACAACTCTGAGAGGAACCATAATAGCCGGCAGGCAAGTGACTGTGCGCATATAGGGATCCCGTATTTTAGACTCTCGTTGGGTGGATACCCTTCAAGTTTGCACTTACCAATTCATCTGAATGGTCGTATACCGCAGACTCAGTAACTACTGGAGTCTTGGTATCGTTAAGCACAACTCCGCTCTCGGACCTCTCTATAACAGATTGGTCCATAGTCCGCTGATCCCGCACGATATGATAAGACCCCCACCAGATGAGCGTATACTTGTTCCCCTAGCAAACTAAAGAAGAAGGCACCTTGCCGTCTCAGAGAACACCACCCTGGTCGAGGGAGCAAAGCTTGCGCGCGCTTCCCGGCCTAGAAGAGGTACTTGGGCTCCAAGTAATTGGACTGATTGCGGGACCCTCTGACTGTAATAATGCACGTCCCCACTCCGAAGCCAAACCTTAATCGCCCTAACTGAATGTAATAAGCTGCAGTGCGTATACAGTTTTCCCCTGGCTTCTACCAAGCTTAAGATCTCTACAAGGAAGCCAAGTCTGCAGTTTGAACATAGGATGGAGCCTGTTGACAAGTAAAGAAGTTTTACTGCAGCGGCCGAGGTGTCGTCGCGGTCGCGGGTGCACGCACGTACGTACGCTGAATTTACCGGCTCTGGCACATCAATTTTATGCATGTGCGGTTACAGACTCACAGCTAAGCCGGGCTCAGCCAAACTGGCAGGGGAGCGACTCTCTGCAATATGGTTTCCCGTTACATAACGCGATTTCAATTTAACCCCGGGTGGGCCCTTTTTTTTACTTTTTTTTTTTTGGTGTTTCCAAGGCTCAAGCTCGTATTATCGCCCGATCGGGAATTTCTGCCCTGATTGACGCGTCTTCGGGACTTGCGCAGCGTCGCGGACCCCTTTTTATCAGCATATGTTGATGGGCCCGAACTAATAAAAATATCATGCTTCCAGAAGCTCAATTGATTATTTACCATGAAACTTTCATCAGTTATTACTATTATATCTCATGACTGAGCGCGGGGTGAATTAATGTCGGTAAAGCGCGGTCACAGCTGATGAAAACGCGACTTTGAATTGGTATAGAGAACTTGCTCTCTTGAAGCTGCCGCAGTCCAATTCCACCCTCCTCATGCCTTTTCCAGAATAGGGCTCAGAGTTTCTTGCTTTCTAATAGTAGAGTCCAGACTAACAAATGTCTGTTTATGTTTTAATTCCACCAATGTTTGAGACCTCAATTAACTTCAGTTAGAATCAGAGGTATCGCTGGAAAGGAAATCCTCCACAAACTCGATAGCCTCATCGAAACGTTCCTTGACAACCTCGTTGACTCCGAGCGAGTGTGATTGTAAAACTCTTCCAAACTTTTTGCGCGGGCGCTTTGGATTGACAGTCTGGTCCCAAGCAACATGGTTCTCGGCAGTGAAAAACAGCGACCGTCTATAAAACCAGTCGGTGACATACTCGTCTATCAGGGGCACAATAGTCTTTAGCGGAGTAGTGCCCACAAACCCAATGCACGCGTCTACGCGATCCCGCAAATCTCTATGCCCAGCCAAATGGACAATGCCTGAGTACGGCTCGCCTATGCCAACCATGACGATATTTTTGGCATCAAAGTACTCGACGTAGTTATCCCAAATGTAGATCATTGTATCTTGAGCGCAAGCCACCGACGAAATCACCTCGTTATTTGAAGTACTGACAAAGTCGCTTGGGATAGTCACGTCCACTACCCCATAATCCTTCTTCATGGCGTACTCAATGAACTTTCGAGTGTTGTCGATGATCAGCGATTCGCTGGTATTGATTGTACCGAGAACACAGTCTCGTGCTGCCCACACCTCAGGTGTCTCATGCAAAATAATAAATATAGTCTCTTTGTTGTGAATCAAAGGTGAAACCAAGATTTGGTTCTCCATATGTGAAATCGCCAATGTTGGGCCAGCTCCACTGGCGCCGCTGCTCCCACTACCACCACTGATATTAAGAATAGGTAGCGATGTAAAGCCATAAGTTTGGAAAAGCCGGCGAGCTTGCCCTGCCCGAATCACCGTGTGTAGAGTGTCCAGTGCGGGAGTATCGCCAACATCCAACGCAGCATACCCCGGTAGCATTGATTTCCAGTACTTTGAATGTACTTTGATCACACCATCAACCACTCTTACTGCACTCTCGCTGGGCACTTTGGTGCGTGGCATTCCGGGAACATCCCCCAGCAAAACTTTGGTCACAGCCAGAGCAGATGCCGCGATAGCATCTAGAGTGTACCCACCCTCTAGTGCCACCACCAGGTTCCCTTTGGCCAGCGATTTTAGCATGTGCGTCATTTGGCCATACCCATCCGGTGTGACTTTGCAGCCGCCCAAGATGTCTCCCTCAGCAGCGTCGAATCCCGCCGATATGATGACAAGGTCCGGGTCAAACTCTGTGGCTATTGGCATTACAACATTTCGAAACGCATACAAGTAGTCTGCATCGCCCATGCCTGGTTTTGACCAGGGTACATTCACTGAGTAACCAGCGCCCTTCCCCTCGCCAACTTCCTCATGCGATCCAAACTTCGTTCCCGGGTAAAATCTGCCATCTTCGTATCGATGCAGCGAGATGTACAGGACTCTAGGATCGTCCAGAAACGCTCGCTGCGTGCCGTTCCCATGATGGACATCCCAATCCAAGATTACTATCCGCCGCATAGATTCCGGGTAGTCCTTTAGAATCACTTTGGCAGCTACTGCCACATTAGAAAAAAGGCAGAACCCGCCGGGTGTGTGGGGCTCGGCGTGATGTCCCGGCGGTCTCACCACGGCTATGCCGTTTTTCACCTTGCGTTCCACGACCGATCGACATACTTCAATAACTCCACCGCACGATAACTTTGCTGCCATATATGAGTCGTTACTCAGATAGATGGAGTCTCCCTTTTCTGTTTCTTGGATTAACTGCTCGCGTGGCATTCCTGGAATCGACGAGATAAAGTCCAGATGCTCCCGCGTATGCACCAATAAAAGCTCATCCTCACTTGCATCTCGCACCTGAATCTTCTGCATCAGCGGACCCAGCTCGTCCACGCCTTGCAAGTTTGGGTCTGTTATAAGCCCTGCCTCTGCAATAGCTTTATAAACGCGGTATGTCCGCCTTGGGTCCTCCGGGTGTGGGTCCACGTAATCGTCCGACGAGGTGACAATTCTACAATGGTACCTCATGCGTACGTCGTAACATATCCCGCTTTTCAGAGGAGTGTACACCAGCTGAGGTTTGACTATCGGGATCAATGTGCTGGTCTCATCCAGCTTGCTGACCCCGTTGGACAAAACTTTGAGATTTTTGTCCTCAGCCTGCTCGTCAAAGCTGTCCCGTTTCCGCTTAAGGGTCATCTCCTGCAGTTCCTCCTTGATAGCTGGCTCCGGCTCGGCGCTCTTGAAGTCTGCTTGAACCGACATTGTTGCGCAACCAGAACAGAGTCAGAGGGAAAATTATCAATAACGTTACAACACGTACGCGCGCGTTTCTGGGCCTTGGCCTGAGGGACGTAAATATAATAAATAACAAGTCGTGAAACTTTTATGCAAGATCCTCGAGATTAAATCGGTTAAATGAAAAGATTAAAGTCAGACAGCCCGGAAGGGAAGTTACGAGGCTCGATGGTTTTTATCTCTTAAATATACGATTGAGTCTCCTGTTAACGCTGCCTATTTTAAGGCCTAGAACTGCTGGGGGTGGCCCAACGCACAAACGTAAGCAGTGATTACCTAAGCCCTAGATCTGGGAACAAGGGCTGTGCAAGTGGCAGCTATAAGCTTGAACACATCCAGTGAGCTTTAATAGTATTGGCAATCCCGGGGAACTTGTCATCGACTGGTCCTCGAATACTCTTAGCATCCACTGGCACATCACATCAACTCAGAAATGAGCCATAGACCGAAATTCAAGGCGGATATAGCAATAGAAAGTCTGAATAACATCCCACAGGCAGTAGGAACTGTTCATGTTCGGTGGTATATCAAAGACAATTTGAAACCCAATGCTCGTGGCAAAACGGAGCCAGCAGCAATATCGAGCGACCACAAGGCATCATGGAAATACACTGCGGAAACCTCGGTAACGCTGGGCGTTCATGGAAAACAGCGCAACTCCCAGCTGAGGTCGGCACATATCGTATTTGAGGTCTTTTGGGACCACTCGAGTTCATCCATCTCGTTGGGTAAATTGGATTTGAACTTGGCTGAGTACGTCAACCGCAAGTTTCAAAGTCACACTTATCTGTTGAAAGATAGTAGGGTGAACAGTGTGCTGAACATGTCAATTGCTCTCACTCAAGTCAAGGGAACCACTAGCTATACTATCCCGAAGTTTACAGCTCCGCCAGTATTCAATGAATTGACAGGAGTGATGGATGATAAATGGTCCAAGAACGATCATTCAAATCTGCCGGAGAAACTATTAACTGATAAAGGTCATCATGCTTATTTTGTTAAATGGGATATGGAAGAAGACTCTATTGATCCTCAGGAATGCGTTGAGGATATATTTGCAGGTGGAACTGGTTTGGATGACTCTAAGCAAGTGGAAGACGACGAGGACACTGTTCGTTGTGAGCACTGCGGTGAGAAGAGGAAAGTCGAGAGGGGGCCAAGACTGCTCCATGAGGTTGATGAGGTTGATAACCTTGCCACGTGGATCATTCCTAGTGACTCCGGGAGTGAGTGATGGTCCGTGTCGCTATGACGATCCAGGGTATGGTACTGCCCTTTATTTCAGGGGATGGCGGGCAGGCTGAAGGTTCAATGTCAGCTGCACAGTGCAGACAAGCAGCGCAATTGGGCTCTTTGTGTGTCATGTTGGTTGACAACTCTTATTAGCTATAAGAGGTTGAGTCACGAAGGAAATGTCGAAGCAAGAGAAGCGAAGTTACGCCTCAATAGAGAGTCCTGGACCCCGTCCTCCCAGCCCAGCTCTGGTGGTCCTGCAATTCAACGTACCTCATACATCGGGTGGTCATTCAACGGGCACTACTCTGATGTTGCCTGAGCTTGTAGGACTACGCCTACAGCGCCTATCTACTCTGAAATGCTTAGCAACGAGCTAGCCAGCACTGGACATGGCCTATTATCGAGCTTCAATCAAGACGGATGAAATTGCATTCTCATTTAGCATGACCAACCACTTATCTCTTCTCATGTCTATATATATGTATCAGAGGTTCTCAAAGGCAAAAATGTTCCAACTTCAAATCCGAGCTGTTTGATTCAGCTCCTCGTATAACATGCAGCTGTGGAATGCAATGGGCAAGCCGGGTCATGCATGCAAGCTTCGGCGCCGTAATCGAGAGTCCTCGCATTTTCTTTGTAACGGCTCGCGCGCGATCGATCGATCGAGCCTTCTCAGTCATTATGGTTTCAAATGATTAACACTGTCCACGACTCGACTCAAATGCACTGTCGGTGACATGCTTCAACGAGGAAAGTGAGTTCTCCGAACTTCATCCTGGTAACACCTTGTGCGGCCAATTTGCAATCACCACTGGAGCGCTCACGTCCAGCATTCAAACGGCCGTTGAAGAACTTGACTGCTTTGTCTTGATGATTCGCCTATAAACTGAATCTGGCATCAGTCCCAAAACTCACTCAAGCGGGATTTGCAGTGAGCACGGAAGCTTAGACTGCACTTTTTGCAACAACGTCATGGTAAGAAGGACCGGATTCAAGCTCAGGAAGATTGAACTAATGAATCAAGAGCGCAAATTACTGGAACTCAAGCCAACGGTCGCAATGGCTTTTCACGAGGCGGGAACTCGTCAGTACCAGAGCAGCGCTATACGAAGCGACCAATGTGGCTAGCTGTCATTTAGGTCCGGACATGACCTCTTATAATCATAACATGAAGTTATGCATACACGCATGTGAGTACTTCACTGAAGAAATTTTATTCCAGAATCTTTGCTAACTTTGGTGGCAGTATTCCACTCATTGGGCCAGCAGCTAGCTGTGCGTCAGCGAGTTATCAGTACCGCTGAGGTTTATTTATTACGGTTTTTCCTCAGAGTGTCATTACACGAGGTAAATGTTTTCATGATGGTCGCAGCTTGCATGTATCTTGCGTCCAAAACAGAGGAGATCCCCCAGCATATACGAACAGTTGCATCTGAGGCGCGGGTGTTATGGCCCGAGTTTATTAGTGCTGATCCTACCAAGCTAGCTGAGTGCGAGTTCTACCTTATTGATGAGCTTGAGACTTACCTGATTGTTCACCATCCCTATCGCTCGTTGAATGGGATCTGTGGAGCAATGGTCGAGAAAAACCCTACGCTGGAGTTATCAAGTGAAGAGCTGCAGTCCATCTGGCAGATGATCAATGATAGCTACGCTTCAGATGCTATTCTTTTATATGCACCTCATGTGATAGCATCAGCTTGCATTTATGTCATTATAGTGCTGCGGTCTCCTCTTGTTCGGCCCGCAAGACCTCCAGAGAGAATCAAGGCTAGGATTGATGCCCTTGTTACTTTTTTGGCTGACTCTTCAATGGATCTGGTCAAGATATCAGAGTGTGTTCAAGAGTTGATCTCTCTGTACGCCCGGTGGGAAAATTACGATGATGCTGCATGCAGAATGGTGCTGGCCAAGACTCCTTTATGAAGTTTTTGTTGGCCTTTCAAGCTAGAGTATAGTAATGTTACGAGGAAGCGGCCGGGATGATCTAGCCTTTTTTTGGTCCCTCAATGAGGCATGCAGCTTTGACCCTCGGGGTCCCAAATAGCGCTTCATGGGCCAAAAGGGCTCGGCCACAGGATCAGACTAGCTTGGAGTTTGGTGCGTAAGCCTGCAGACTCCACTTGGCGCCCCAATGATGAGATTCTAGAAACTCTGTCCGCAAGCTGAGAAATTTCCATCCCAGCGATTGGCATGTTTTGTTACTTTTATTCGCGACGGCCAGACGTCGAGGCAGCTAAGACAATGCCACTGCGTGACAGCACCTTCCTGATCGCTGCATGTGTTACACATGTGTGACGAATTGAGATCATCTGAGACCTTGGACGTGCCGCAGTTCTGAGCCTAAATCCCAAACTCAGTTGTTGGTTTTTGCCGTTTGTGGGCTGTAGACTGCAGTCACATCGATCGATCCACGCCACAAACCTAAAATGCGGGGTCAAATATGGGCAGCATCGACAAAATTTTGACAAATTCACTGTAACGTTGACTTATTTACTGATCAACAGTAGGATCCCGAACTCAAGAAAAAGCCGAGCTCCGCGTCCGAGAATGGCGCATTGCATGCGACGTGCGGCTCCATGGACCACGAGGAGCGTGACCCGTGCGTCCGCGGTCACTGGTGGGAGCACATACTTGACTGTATAAATAAAACACTCAATTCCCACTTCTAACTTCCTTTGTACTCACTAAACCTCAGGGCTAGAGCTTTCTTCTCGAAAGTGCTACTTTCGTTTTTGTTCAAACTTAGCACATTGACAATATGAAATTTCTCTCGTTAATTTCATGTGCTCTGCTGGCAGCAGTTCCAGCTAGCGCAAAATTCTTGAAGCGGAATGTTGAGCTTCCCTCTGATGATAGCTTTTATGACCCTCCCTCGGGATACGAGACTAAGTACTCACCAGGAGATATTATAAAGTCTCGACAGATCCCGGGCCCCCTGAGAAACATTTCTAACGTGGGTTCAGCCTACCAGATCATGTACAGAACTACGCATGCTTTGGGCGACGCTGAAGCAGCCATTACCACTATTGTTATCCCCAAGGAAAATGCTGACAACACCAAGCTGATCTCATACCAGATCGCTGAGGATTCCGCGTATATTGACTGTGCTCCCAGCTACTCCTTGCTCACTGGAACTGGCGATCAAATTTTGAGCGGGATCCTGTCGTTGGGTTACTACGCCGTCGTCCCAGATTATGAGGGTCCTAACTCTGCTTTCACTGCTGGTATTCAGGCTGGCCAGGCTACTTTGGACTCTATTCGAGCCGTGCTCAAGTTTGATAAGGCTGGTCTCTCCAAGGACGTCAAGGTTGGAATGACAGGCTATTCTGGAGGATCGCTAGCCACTGGTTGGGCTGCACAGCTGCAAGACTCCTATGCTCCTGATTTGAACTCCAAGATTGTTGGTGCAGCAGTTGGTGGATTTGTGACAAACATTTCCGCAGTGGCACTATATGTCAACAAGGGCGAGGGGGCAGGATTCGTGGCGGTGGGGATCCTAGGTATTGCCCAGGAGTACCCTAAGCTTGCTGAGATCGTAAGAGACGAGCTCAAGGGCGGGAACAAGAGCGCTGCCTATGATGTTCTAAGCCAGTGCACAGCAGAAGATCTGATTGACTTCTACGATAAAGACTTGTTCGACTACTTCAAGAATGGCGAGCAGCTCCTTTACGAGCCCTACGTGCAAAAAGTTCTCAACAATAACACTATGGGTGCGGTCGCCCCCAAAGCGCCCCTCTATGTGTATCAAAGCACCGCTGACGAGATTGTACCTTACAAGATTGTCGATAAGACCGTCTCGCAGTACTGCGCCAAGGGCGCGTCAGTTACTTACGTCAAGAGCAATGGCTTGTCACACGTTAACGAAGCCCTGGCTGGTACTTACAACGCCATTGCTTGGCTCAGTGCCCGACTGGCTGGTATCCCCGCAGAAAACGGCTGCTCCACTGTTACTACAAGTTACACTGCAACCGTTACAGCTGCTAGTAACGCCACCACGTTGAGCCCCATAGTGAGCCCCACGGGTAATATGTCAGCTACAGGAACTGGTAGTACTTCTGGTGGATCGGCCACCGGAGCCGAGACCGTCTCGCCCTCTAACGGAGCACCGCTGCTGCCCCTTAATGTGGCTATATTTGCTGCTCTCATTGCCCTTTCCGTTAGTTTTTAGACGCGCACTAGGCGCTTTCCTGCAATGAGCAGTGTAGAAATTTGTATCAAAATTAAATTTTATAGCAAAGCTGTAAGGTTACTTTGAAGTGGGGCCACCCCATTTGGGCTCTAATGCTTGCCACAAATCATTGGGTCCTTCAGAGTGTGTTTTGCACGCGGGCGGCCAGTGCGTCTAGTAGATGGCAGACCTTATGTGACTGGTGCAGCGTTATATTATTTACAGGTGCGCACTGAAGTCGAGATCCGCTGTCTGTTATCTCGCGAAGTCAGTTCAACAGTGAGTAGATTAGGTATTTCAAACATGTCAATCTGGGGTCAACTCAACTTTGAAAGTGATACTTCGGCTTGGGCCCGGCCTCAGCTGCTAGCATCAAATTGAAGTTTTGGGACTGAGAGGCTAAGAGCACTTTCCGTCGCATAGTGCTAACCAATATTCTCAGGGCAGAATGCTTCGCCATGCCCAAATCATTATGAGAGCTGGATAGACGTGCTACTGAAGGAGCTGGCCCTTCTTTTCAGCAACTATGACGCCAAGTCATGAGAGTCATGAGCTTCGGGAGTTCTTTCTACGGTCAGTGATAGGCCAAGGCTTGGTATCACATTAGTAGAATAATTTCAGAGTTTGGTGCATGACCTCGCAGAATTCCCAGCAGACTCATTGGGCCAGGTACTGACGTTCAGTCGGGAATGTCTCAGCTTCCGCAGTTCCATCAAGGCGGCTCCACTCTTGCTTCCAGAATTAAAACCCGTTGTTCCATGATATGAAACGGACATCTCCGTAACGGAATCTCCAATCTGAATTTTTTACGGCAACTGGAATTCATAGTACATAGAAATGGCTACTCCCAACTACTGATGACCCCAACAAACGTGCTAGAAACTGTCATTGAGGGGTCTAAGCAAATGCCATGCCGTGTGTTCTTTCTAAAAACCGTTCAACTCGGAATAGCTCACTGTTGTTCTAAATTTGCGATGGCCAGAAATGTGGGGAACCGCGGAGCTTTGTGAGAGCGCCGCGGCGGCTGACCCGCACTGATCGCTCTCCGCTTTACAAATCGAGATCATCTACTATGGACGCGGCCGATCTGAGCCAATTGTGTTGATAAAGCTTTTTTTTACCGTTTGTAGACTGCAGTCACATCGGTCGATCCGCGCCGCAAACCTAAAATGCGGGGTCAGTCAATGGGTAGCATCACCAAGCTTTAGCTTTGATAAATTCACTGTATCGTTAATTCTCATAAATTTATGATCAACAATGTCGAATGCCGAACTCAACATAAAAAGCCGAGCTCTGCGTCCGTGAATGGCAGAATAGAACCTTGCATTTACCCGTACCTCTGTCCCAGACTCCCAGGGACATGACTCAGTTGTAATTATGAAATAAACACTTTTACCACTGACCCCATTCCTTTCACATCATAGGCCAGACTCGAAGCTTTCTTCTTCAAGGTACTACCCTCGTTTCCAAATCAGCACATTGAGACGAAATAATGAAATTGTCCCTCATTTCATTTTCTCTGCTGGCAGCAGCTCCCGCAACCGCAAAATTCTTGCGGCGGGATCTTGAGCTTCCCTCTGATGATAGCTTTTATGACCCTCCCTCGGGATACGAGACTAAGTACTCACCAGGAGATATTATAAAGTCTCGACAGATCCCGGGCCCCCTGAGAAACATTTCTAACGTGGGTTCAGCCTACCAGATCATGTACAGAACTACGCATGCTTTGGGCGACGCTGAAGCAGCCATTACCACTGTTGTAATTCCCAAGGATAACGCTGACAACACCAAGCTGATCTCGTACCAGATCCCGGAGGATTCAGTGGACGTTAACTGTGCTCCCAGTTACTCCCTGCTCACTGGAACTGGCGATGTGTTATTGGACGGGATTCTGTCCGTCGGGTACTACGCTGTCATCCCAGATTATGAGGGCCCCAACTCTTCCTGGACGGCTGGTATCCAGGCTGGCCAGGCTACTCTGGACTCCATCCGGGCTGTGCTCAAGTTCGATAAGGCTGGTCTCTCTAAGGACGTCAAAGTTGGAATGACAGGCTACTCTGGAGGATCGCAAGCCACTGGCTGGGCTGCACAACTCCAAGACTCCTATGCTCCTGATTTGAACTCCAAGATTGTTGGTGCAGCAGTTGGTGGGTTTATCACAAACATCTCTGCGGTAGAAACTTTTGTCAACAACAACAAGGGGCAGAACTCATGGCTTACGGCGGCGGGTATCATAGGAATTGCCCAGGAGTACCCTAAGCTCGCTGAGATTATAAGAGACGGCCTCAAGAATGGGAATAAGAGCGCCTTGTATAATGTCTTAAGCCAGTGCGAACCTCAGGATATCATTGATTTCGACAACAAAGACCTGTTCAGCTACTTCAAAGATGGCGAGCAGATTCTTTACAACCCTTACGTGCAAGAAGTTTTCAAAAACAACACGTTGGGCGCAGTTGCTCCCAAAGCGCCCCTGTATGTGTATCAAAGCACGGGTGACGAGGTTGTACCTTATCAAATTGTCGACAAGACCGTCTCGCAGTACTGCGCCAAGGGCGCGTCAGTCACTTACATCAAAAGCAATGGCCTGTCGCATGTTAACGAAGCCGAAGCTGGTACCTACGACGCCCTTGTTTGGCTCGGTGCTCGAATGGCTGGTATTTCCGCAGAAAATGGCTGCTCCACTTTTACCACAAGTTATACTGCAATTGTGACCGCCGTCCCCGCCGTCACTAACTCCACCACTTCAGGTACTGCAGTGAGCCCCACTGGTGAGATGACAGCTACAGGAACTGGTAGTACAGTGGCCGCTACTGGGGCCGCTACTGGCTCTGCCGCTACTGGCCCTGCCGCTATTGGCTCAGGAGCTGAGACTGTCTCACCTTCTAACGGAGCACCACTGTTACCCCTTAATGTGGCTATACTCGTTGCTCTCATTGCCCTTTCCGCTAGTTTCTAGACACGCAGTAGGCGCTTTGCATTATTGCTCTGTAGAGTAGTGTAGAATTTTATCAAAGCCAGGAGGCAGATTTCGCTCCTTTCACCTCGGGCTACTTTTTTTTTTTTTTTTTTTTTTTTTTTATAGATCAATTGCTCGAGAGCTTCCATCGTCGATGTGTACTGCGCGTGGGTCTCATGAGACAACAGCCTCTGTACTGGCATTTTAACAAGCGCGTACGCGTAATGAAGTTATTTCTGTTTTTCAAATGTATATATATGTGAATATTTATAAATCGCTCAGATTAGAGACCAGAAGTAGGACTTTACTCAATGTTTGTGGTGGTAGCCACTTCTTGGAATGTTTTAGGTTCAATGTCGGCGATGGCGCTGGATTCCCCGAGAGTAGAGGCAAGCGACATAGGACTCAAATATGATTATCTGTCTGTCTGTTTTTCAAAGATCTCTGAGAGGTCTCGCGCAAGCAGCTGCAGTGAGAAAGTTTAAGCGTGTCGATCTGTGGGGTTCTTTGGCCTCGATGACCAACTCTGAGTTAATAAAGAGACATAGGACTTTAATATGATTATCTGTCTGTCTGTCTAATCTGGGAAATTTTTTAAAAAAAAAAAAAACCAAAAACTTCCCAACTTCATTTGACCATAACTCGCCCAAATAGTGGTCAATTTGAACGGAGTAACTCTCAGGAGATAGCCGAAGAGACAGACAGATAATCATATTTGAGTCTCCGCTCAAATATGTAGCCAAAAACAACAACAGCAAAAAAAAAAAAAAAAAAAAAGCAAAAATGTGAAATTCGAGATTATATCCTACGTTTATAACAAATGTATAATTACTGAGGGCGTGTGGCACAGTGGTAGCGCGCTTGATTTGCATTCAAGAGGTCCCCGGTTCAAGTCCGGGTCCGTCCACATTTTTTTTGAGTACATATTTGAGATCCTCTCTTCCCCGGCTATCTCCTGAGAGTTGTTCCATCCAAATTGACCCCTATTTGGGCGAGTTATGGTCAAATCAAGTTGGGGACTTTTTGGATTTTTCTTTTCCCCAAATAAAGTGAGTTCGATACTAGTTCATGTTGAGATTAGGTGGAAAAGCTCACAGCGCGGTAAATTACGTAATTTCAAGGTTGGATCCGAACTTGAAATGCCGGAAGTATAACCGGGACGATAGGTCAGTTACCTAGATTAACAGGTGACTTAGAAGCTTCCACATGTGCACACTGTCAAGAGTATTCCTCAGAATGGGTGCAACTAGCTCAGGATCAACATCATCTGAAAGGGTCTCCAACCTTAGGGTGTTACCCCGATTTGTCAGCTATGTGCCCATGGTTCTGGATTAACTATAAGGATACTTATATCCTCTACTTTCCATCCTATAACAACAATTTTCTTTCTGATTCCATGAATATATTCTTGTTCAACATTGCAACTTAATCGTCTTTAACCCTCGACTATCGCTCTACTTAGTCAGCAGAGGCATAACTACTAACGAGACTCTAATAACTCTAACAAATGCTAGGGTTGAGAGCAGCTGCAGGAGTGCCGGTCGCTTTGAGAGACTTGCTAGTCTTGCTGGTAGAAGTTAACTTCGAAAAAGTGAAGGGACTATAATGTTACCGCCAGAAATCAGCAAGCTGAATTGGCCGTTTCAAACACTGCTTTTGATATTATTTAGCCAGAGAAACAGAAGTTACCATGCCTGCTTGATAATCAAAAAAGAAAAAGGTTGAAACCCAACGTCTTTTATACTATTGAAAACTATGAGAAAAAAAAATGAGATGGCTAGCAAATTGCTTGCATCATGATTTATGAGGAAAGGTGGACGAGTAGCGCTCTACACGAGAAACGCCATTTGGTGAACGTGGCGGACATTGTCAAATGAGCCGAATAAAGGCCAACCCGAGTCAGCGGACTGACTACCAACGGCTATCAGGGCGGCCTCCCTATGATTTTGTAGCTCCGAGAAACGGCCCAGGTATGGGGCTGCTTTCTGTTCATTGCTACGTGGGAATACGCGTCTTGTTTGCGCTAAAGAGTGCTTCTCC
>JAKTSO010000151.1:0-14232 GCA_030580275.1 Groenewaldozyma sp. yHMH443
GACCTTGACTACGCCCTTTCGATCATTATACAGCTCATAGAAATGCTCTACCATTCCTAGCTGCTGGATAGCCAAAGCGTTTGGGTGCTCTGACTGCAGCTCCGCTGGCTTCTTCCTCATGCACTTGTACTTGCTCAAACTTCCTTCATACCGAGGCACATGGTTCTTCTTAGTCTGATCCAGGATTCTTTCAAGCTCGGTTTTTTTTGCAGTTCCCGGAGTGGTTGGAGTAGTTGGCGTGCTTTTCACCGCTACCTGCTTTGGGGGCGTCAAGGGCTGGACATCGAGTGCAAATTTGGGGTCGCTGGTGTCAACTAGCTGGCCTTGTTCAATGCACTCTGCGGCCCAATCCTCGTAGACTGTTTTTACACCCTCTGGAAGACTAGGCCGCTTCAAATATTTAAGAACTGAAGTTCCATTCCATTTCTGCCACACCAGCAAATGAGTAACACTTTCATCAAGCTGCTTAGCGATCTCGGCCCCATGTTTTTCAAAAGCAGTGGCCCGCTTGGAAAATAAACTAGACTTGGGGTTGTAAGGTGCAAAGACTGAAGTTAGCTCTAGTTCATTTCAATTCACGCCAAAAACTTACAAAACTTGATCCCGTGGAATAAGGGTCTTGGTGAAGCAGGCATTTCTTTCTGCCGTTTCTTGGATGGTTCCTCTCCTGCATCGTCTGAGGGCGGCGACCGGCTGGGCCTTATATGGCCCTTGCTTTTCGGAGAGGACCTAGCATCGGACTTGCCAATGACTCTCTCCTGACTTGCGAAAAATTCATCTCTTTCCTCTTGATTGAGGCCGTGCACTTTCCGCGCCATTTTTGTGTGATATCATGTTTCAGAGTTCCAAGATTTATGGTCTCAGAATTTTGAATAGGGCATCGGCTATAGCTATAGTCAAGGTTTCAGCATATGTTTCAAAGTGAGCCTCAAAAGTTGCTTCCGCCTGTTCAAGTCTTGCTTAAACTAGGAAGTGCGCCCCTAAGAGCCTGCAGTCTCGAAATCAGCCGAAGTTGATACAACCTGCAGCTTGCACTGAACTATTGAAGGCTCACTTTATGTGCGCGATCGACCGTACTGATGCTGTGCGCTTAGCCACAAAATTTGGCGTTACTCCACAACTTATGCTCGTGACCTCACCAAATAGCACGGTACGACTTAGCAAGGCAATAATGATGACCTTTGGCACTTCCTACCTAGCAGTTGTAACTTTAGCAGAATGCAGTTGGTGCTTGTCAGATAATGACGCATCTGGAGAATTGCCCAATAACTTTAATCGACTAATAGTAATGTGGAGTTTTGGGATACTGGGCTAGCAATCACCAGTGGCTAAGAGGTCTTGCGTGACAGCCGATCTCCTCTTGACCGAAAGAAAGCAATAAAAGCAGGATGTTTATGTCTCAATTTGGTACGAAAGGCAAGATCAGCAGGAACCAAATAGCTTGGTGAGACAAAAGTCATGCTGGGTTATCAAAGCACGTGAAATTGGATCTTGACCAGGTTACAGACCCGGTTACCGGAGCTCCACCGAATAATGAACTACCACATTCCGCATTCAACAATCACCACGCGGACTCCTATGTGGAAAGCAGCAGCGCGGTCACCAAATTTTCCAACTGATAGCCAGTTTTTCGAGAGCCTTATCAGCTCGCAGCCATTATCAAGTTAGTGGGGGCCGCGGACAGGGGTCGGAACCATCAGATCTCAGATCTGCCAACACCGCGCGGGCTTTACTTGAACCTGGTCCTGTAGTAGTAACGTTACTGCATAGATTTTTGCTTATCAGAGCTCTCGATCGATCTTATCGATCGATCTACGGGGCCAGAATACCGGCCGGCGGGATTAGCCGCTTTAGGAAATTTTGCGAGTGGACCATTACCCGGGGATATTGAAGAGAATGCCGCTTGATTTGATTCGCGGGAAGCTGAAATGATGCTGGCAATTTGATATCCGACCGCAGCTCTCTGCTACTTGGCCTCTATCATATATAATCTACTATGACAACTTGGTGCTTGACAGCTTAACCAGAGGCTTAGCGGGAAAAAATGCCGGAGTCATATCTTGATATTTCTGCTCGAAAGCTCAAGGAACGGGCGGACAAGATCCCCAAAGAATGGCTGCTCAGTGAGGTGCCCAAGGCTGGTGACCTTCATTCTTTTGTAGCAAAATGTGGGGTTCTCAACGAACGGGAGCTTCAAATCACCAGCGACTATGACTCTGTGGCATTGCTAGAGCAAGTCCATTCTGGCAAGTTCAGTGCCGAGGAAGTCACAATTGCATTCTGTAAGGTAAGTGTGAGCAGAAGGTTTGTACCGAAAGAGGACCAATCTAACTGTCAACGAAGCGAACTGCAATTGCGCTGCAGCTACTCAATTGCGTCACGGAGGTCATGTTTGACGAGGCTATAGCTCGTGCTAGAGAGCAGGATAAGATCTTCAAAAAGTCGGGTAAGATTATGGGGCCCCTTCACGGCCTTCCCATGAGCGTTAAAGACAGCGTCAATGTGGAGGGCGTTGACTCGTCAATTGGAGTTACATCAAACGCTTTCAAGCCTGAGCCAGAGAACTCCGGGTTAACGGACTCACTGGAGATGTGTGGGGCCATCATAATATGCAAGACTAACATCCCGCAATCCATGATGGTCCTTGACACTGACAACTTTACTTTCGGTCGTGCTCGTAATCCATGGTCCGAGTATATCACTACTGCGGGGTCATCTGGAGGGGCTGGTGCCATTGTGTCTATCAGAGGAACACTGGTTAGCTGGGCCACTGATATTGGAGGTTCAATCCGCGTGCCTGCCTATGCTAATGGAGTTTATGGCTACAAGCCATCCTCGGGACGGTTACCTTACTATAACATCAAGGGCTACTGGGCTCCGGGAGAGGATCACAACGGTGTTTTATGTGTTGTAGGGCCCTGTGCTGTTTCAATGCGAGACTGCGAGCTAGTTATCAAAGCTATTGCACAAACTGAGCCTTGGAACTATGATCCAACGTGTGTCTACTCGCCCTGGGTTGAGCCACCGAAGCCAAATGGTGGCTTATCGATTGGCTTGCTTTCATCAGAAACTTATGAGCCAGTGACTAGTATCTTGGCAGAAACTGTGGCCAAACTTGACGCAGCCGGGCATGAAGTTGTGAGGATGGATTTCATTCTCAGCAAGGAGCTCATTGAAGTGGCTACCAATTTCTTTCAAGCAGACGGTGGTGAGTTCTTGCTAAAAAGCTTGGAAGTCACGGGCGAGCCTCTCACCTCTACTGTGATTGCTAACGGCCTGTATCCCTGCGATAAAGCATCTTTGGTTGACTATTTCTCTTATACTGACAAGCGGATTAGATATCAAAACGCTTGGCTCAAGCATTGGAGCGAATCGGCGAAACTTACCAAATCGCAGAAACCTGTGGACCTTTTGCTGATGCCTGTTCTAGAAGGACTGCCAAAGATCAAGGAGTTCATTGGAAGTGATTTTATTACTTCTTGGAATACACTTGACTACCCTGCTCTCGTAAGTTTCTTCTACTCATTTTTTATTTTGCACTTGCTAACTAGGCTTAGGTTTTTCCAGCTAGGACTGTGGATGTTTCCAAGGATAAGATAGAGCTGCCTCCTCCAGGAAACGAGGCAGAGAAGGAAGCTACGGCGGAATGTAAGTGTATTTGTTGTTTGGTCCTTGTCTTCGAGATGTTCTAACATATTAGATCCCGCCGATTTTAACACCGACATATATGATGGATTTCCAGTCGGCCTCCAGCTTGTAGGACAAAGACTACAAGATGCTGCGTTGTGCTCTAATTATCGCATCTTAGCAGACTGTTTAGGAATTAGTTAGTTTAAAAGTTACTCTACTGCATCCTGACTAACTTTCGACTTGTGATTTCTACAATTACGAGTACTCACCACAGCATCTTGACCAGCCTTCACCAGTACCAGTGATTACAAAGCCGTCGGCTTTTTCCACTGGTAGTGATCCTTAGACAAGCTCTAGTTTTCGAAATACCAAATAAATTTCTGAATAAACAATCTAAACCCTGAACTAAAGACCTAACTAAGCTTTTGCAATGACCTGAACAGACTGATCAATCTCACCAGACTCCTTGCCAGAAACAGAGCTTCCATAAAAGATCTCATCACCATGGATAGTCTCTGGGATCAGGGACTCTTTATGAGGCCAGATGAAGTTGAGTAGCCAGTACAGAAACATGGAAGAAAACAACCCATACATGTAGTTCATGTCATAAAGGTGCAGAATGCCACCACTAAGCCCAACGTTACTGTTAACGTCATGGGCAAGACCAGGCAAGTTAGGAGCCAGGGCAACCAAGAACGCAACGGCTGCTCTGAAGTTAATCCCGTGCCAATACCTGTAGATTCCATTGGGATTGTAGAGGCCGGGGACATCAATCTTCCTGTTCTTGACCAACCAGAAGTCAGCAGCCTGGATACCAGCAATGGGAGCAAGGAAAACTGCCAGTCCTGACATGAATGTCAGAAGTGAGGCAGCTGAGTTAATAATCTTCCATGCTTGCATAACCCAGCCTCCGATAATAGTGATAATAATGACTCCACGTCTGATATTGATGTATCTAGGGAACAAACTTGTGAGGTCGTTGGCTCCAGTGATAACGTTGGCACTCAAGTTGGTTCCAATCTGGGCAATTGTCCAGGAAACACCAACGAAAAACATGGCAGCTCTTCCACCTGGGCCGGACCACTGCAGGGCAAGCCTGTTTGGATCCCAAATGTACTCTCCGTAAATAATGCCGGCGGCCGAAGTACCAATGGTACCACAAGCGGCCACATAGAGTGAGATAGCGGGCAGGAAAAGAGCCTGGAAATAGATACCTTTCCTAGATTTGGAGTATCGCGTAAAGTCAGAGATGTTGGTAGCCATGGTAGCCCAGCCACCAGAGGAAGCACTGATGGCATGCATAGTAAGCCACGACCTCTCTGCACCAGTAACTTTAGCCTTTTGCTGGAAAATAGCACCAGTATCGCCAGCAACACGTACTATACCACCAGCGACGGCAGCACAGCAGATCACAATAATGACACCCTTGGTGATAAAGTACCATCTGAGTTTGTGGGGAGGAATGCAAAGAATCGGCAGTTGAACGAGCCAGAACAAGAGCTGTGATACCATACCTTGCGTAGTAATACCGACGCTCTCCGGAATGTGATTTGGTAGTCGGGCGTAAGAGGGCCAGATAGCAGTGATGATACAGGTCATTGCAAATGAGCCGGTGTAAGTCTGGATAGCGTGCCAGAACAAAGCAGTGACCATTCTGACCACAATTGCAAATCTAGCAAAGTAGTATCCGAAACTTGATCTGATGGCGACGGGGTAAGGAACATGTAAGCTGGACCCAATGGCACCATTGAGGACCAGGGGAATTGACACCGTCACCATACCGGCGACATTTGTATAAAGTGCTTCCTTCCAAGTAAGGCCAACTGCAATAACTGACGAAGGATTCTCCCAACCTTGAATGTTCATGGCATCTGAGAACCAGAAACCAAGAATGGTCCAGGTAGTCCATGTTCGTCGCTCGGGCGGGGTGAGATCGTTATCCTTATTGGTCCACACATCGCTAGGAGCACAAGAAGAATCTGGCTTGGGGATCTCCCAGGCTTTCTTGCTAGTAGCCTTTGCTCTAATGTTGGCTCCAGCGGATTCAAACCGGTCTCTAAGAACCATTTTTGATCTCAAGTAGCTGAAGTTCTAGTAGCGTCTCTGTGTATCGAAGAAGCTTTTCAGCTAGGGACCAGTCCAGAAGGGGGGACACAAGCTCCTTATATATTATGCATTGAACAGAGGAACAGGAAAAGCTTCGCAAAGGTTGTGAAGTCCCGAGCTCGCATAAATGAGCGTGGGGCCTTTTCGACTAGTTAATTGTGATCGACGCATGCATGAAAAGCACAGGAAAGTCAGATAGCGATATCGAGACTATCAGGCTGGATGAGTTCGGTATCCGAGCTATAGATAAGTGGGATCAGTGAGTGGGCATGTCATGCAGGACCGCGAGTGACCCCATTGGGTAGCCCCCGGCGGAGAGATGGATCCATCTCGATTACGCTTCGTGATTGGAGAGGAAGGAAGGCTGAACTTAGCATGCGATTAACCGATTCGTCAACTAGCCCCAGCAAGATCTTAAGTCCTAGGATGAGATCAGTCGATACCAGAGTGACCAGACAGGCACCAAGTGATGTAAAGAGCCGGCATCATCATCTAGTGGCTCTAACATAGATTGGTATCCAATCGCGATCCTGAAAGACTGCCCCTCGGCGACTGCCTCATAGGGCTCAATTAAGATCCGGTGCCTGGAGCTATCGGGACCAGCCGCGTTGCATCCAAATGTGGTAACTTCCGTCGGGATTTTGACACGAGAACCGAGATCGTCGATCATACTTCGTTTGATTCTGACAGCGCCGGAAAAGATCTTATCTAACCGATAAGCCGCCGTGAAAAAGTGGGAGATCTAGGCAGGCAATGATTATAACTGACCCCTAGTCCTCGAAGCTGCTGTGCTCTATACCGCCGGCGGTCTCTCTTTCTCTCAGAGTGCCAATTCACCGATGGCACCAGACATTCGTGGAATTCGTCCTCCGCGGCCATGCGAAAATTGCAAGAGACGCAAGTTGCGGTGCGCACTGACCGAGCAGGGCGATAAGGATTGCGTTCTTTGCAGATTCTATGGCCGTGTTTGCGTGTTTCCTGATCCTTCAGCTTCAAGAAATAGAAAGCAAAAGGCGGGGAAGTCTAATAATGCTGAACTGCATTACTCAACAAAGCCTATATTTTCTATCAGAGACAAGATAGCGCCAAAGGCTTCTCCGACGGTAGCACCAGCAACGAATACTGTTGGCGCCGCGATAACCCCACAATCAGAGGCTTTGCACAATTTTGAGAATGAACTAGGAAGAGGGTTCATGGAGTAAGTGTAATCAGATCCCTTTGAACTATGGAAACTAACTTCTAGCGACCCGTTTCTGTTTGGGGATATTCTGAGCCCGTTACCGGTTCGTCCTCCAGCTCAGGAGAATGAGGCGGACTTTGTGTCTCTTCCAGATTATGACTGCCTTGAAGAATCGTCTCTCCACAAGACATTGGGACTTCAATGTAACCGATACTTATCATATATTGGGCCAACTGCAGAACTTGACTCACTGCTACTGACATACTATGACTATGATAGTAGAAACTCAACCAACTTCCCGGGGGAGGTAAGCATCCCTGCGGCTCAGAATAGCACAGGCGCGTCACAAAAGCAGATTACCCGAACGATTCGCAAAATGTCGGTGACCGACCCATCAATGACTTCAAACGTTCTTGGCGAGACGGAGGCATTTGTGCTATTAGAGGAGCACACAGCAGACACAAGCTTGGCTGCGCATTCGTCTTCTGGCCAAGTACAGCTCTCGCGGGAGACTGTGGCTGAGATGCGAGAGCTGCTAGATTTTGTGGGATCTGTTGGCCCCAAAATGATGGACCTATTTCTACGCAACGTTCTGCCGTGTTTCCCTATGATCCACAAAACTACTTTGCTGGATAAGTACAATAGGACAATCTATGAACTGGCGCCGTCAGTGCTGGCCTCTATCTATGCGTTCTCACTGAGTTGGTGGTCATATGAGAAGGGGTTACTCTCAGCGACACGCCCTGACCAAGCGGCTCTCAAGCAGATGAGCCGAAGGTTTTTGAGCAGAGAGATTGGATGTCCGACTATTTCAACCATTCAGACAGGGATTTTGATACTGCAGCATCAAATTTTCCTGGATGAAGACCCAAATCCTTCTTGGGTGACTTTGTCGCAGCTTGTCGGTGCTTCCTATGAACTGGGACTGCATGTTGATTGTGATGACTGGGATATCCCCGGTTGGGAAAAAGTGCTCAGGAAAAGAGTTGCGTGGGCTGTTTTCATACAAGACAAATGGTCAGCTTTGACTTTTGGAAGACCATCAATGATTCAAGATATAAATTGGGACCCCTCAGCTTTGTCGCTGGAGAACGATTTTGCTGACTTACTTTCCAAAGAACATCAAAAGTCTCCAAACGACCGTGTCAACCACCATACGGGAATACTACTTTTCATTGAGATGGTCAAACTGACCAAACATGTTTCGGACATTCTGAACGCTTTGTTCAGCGTGGAAAAGCTCCGCCAGAGTAGCAAAAAGGACCAATCGGGGCTGAGTGAGCAAGATCTATTTCAAGAACTTGAGATAGTGAAGGGGTTCAGGTTGAAGCTTCGCGAATGGTATAGACAGCTCTCACCGCGTCTTTTAATGTCGTCGTTGAGGAAGGGAGAGCTTTCCGCGAACGGGAACCTCCACATTGCTTTCTGTGCTGCTGAAATGACGCTTTTCCGTCCTCTCTTAAAGCTGCTGGCAAGTTCAAGGAGCGACCAGTTTATCGACGTCAAGGCTTACGTCTTCAAAGCCTCGCTGGACCTTTTGTCATACGCTGTTGATGTGGTCAACCAGCTCACCCCGCAACATCTACAAACATTCTGGTATAGCTGTATTAAGCAGTGCCTCGCGCTCATTGGAACATTTGGGTTTCTGTTGTTCGTCGCTGCCAATGATCTTACGCTAAAAAAGAAATGTCTCGAGAAGATAGAAGAATATCGCTGGTCGTTGGCAGTCAATAGTAACGGTGCTAAGTTTATGAAGCACGCGATCTCATGGATTGATCATTACGGTGTCAAGCTACGGTCTCAGATTGAGTACGTGGAGAGCGCGTTCAGCAACCGCCATCATCATCAAGTAGATCAGCAATGAATAAGAAAAAAATCTATAGTTGTTCAGCTAAATCAGCAATTCTCCAGTCCAGCCCTGCAGATGTCACCAATGTTAGGCCGTTTTTAGATACAGCGCAAAGGTCAAGTGCGTTGATAGCCTTGATAATCTCTGAGCTTCGAGGGAACAGAATCGCATGCAGACTTCCATAATCAAGATCCCTTTTAACCTTCGACGCAATCTGAGTCAACCTCAGTCTGCTCTTGGCGAGCTCACGAGCGCTGACAGCTGGGCCTGTGAATGGAGCGTCGAGCAGCACATCCCTCTCCTGCTCATGTAACAGCCTAGAGAGAGACACGGCCTCTTCGAAGTCTGTATCCTTGATCATACTGATCTTAGACTCAAACTTCTTCATCACTGAGTTGTATTCAGGAGATGATTCAGTTGATGCAAATGTGGCAAGATGTAGCTCGTCCAATGGACCCCTATAGTCAATAGCAGGGGTAGGAAAGCACCGGTAGTGACGGCCATACGGGTCCGTGCTATCTTGGCCAAGGATCTCAGCCCAGACCTCTCGGCACAGCCTGAAACTGTCTGCAACAATGCTAACCTTGTCAAAAGAAGGGCATGAAGCCGTGATACCCGTAACGGGGATGCTTCCGTAGGTTGGTGTGAATGTGCAGTACTTTGTTGCAATGTGAGAGCTGCCTTCACTGTCGGTTCCAACATAAAAAAGACCCCGCTCAGCTTCAAACTGAGCCAGATCCATAGTAGCCACTCTGACTGCCCCACTAGCAGTGAGCTTCTTGGCAACCCACGACTCCTTGCCTATGGCCTCACTGATACAGAAATAGTATCCAGACAACGCCCCTCGAGGTGCTTTAGCTTCAGTTTGTGAGTCCTTTGAGTAATGCCTGACATTTTGATAGACACTCTCGGCATCCGCTTTGGGGCTTGCTTCTAGCAACGCCACATTCTTGAACTCGGCCAGAGTCTCAACGTATTCTTTGCTAGTACATGAGTAACCAAAGAGGCCATCGTATGCGCTGAATAGCTTCTTCTCGGCTGTGACAATCTGCTCATCAAACCCCTGGGTACAGTCCGTCAAGACACAGCATTCAAACCCTCGGTCATTTGCTTCTCGAAATGTGGTAGACACGCAACACTCTGTTGTGACGCCCGCCAGAACAATATGAGTGATACCCCGCGAAGTCAGTATCTGATAAAAGTTGGTATTGCAGAACGATCCCTTGACTGGCTTGTCGAGAACAGGCTCGTTTTCCAACGGCTGCAGATCATCAATGATATCATGTCCATAGGAGCCTTGTACCAGCAAAGTGCCCATTGGACCTTCGTCTCCAATGCAGAGCAAGTGCTTATCTGGATTGGCCTGCTTCTGCCTTAGCCGTTTAGTAGCATGACAGTCCAACATATCTGCTGGGTGCCCTTCCCTAGTGTGTATAACAGCCATTCCAGCCTCTCTGCTCTTTTCTAGCGCATGCTTGAGTGGCTCAATTATGGCCGAAACCCTGCGGAAGGTCTCTTCCAGAGGGCATTGGTACATCCCGTAGCCCCCCTGAGCTACAAAGTCCCTTTGCATGTCTATAATGACCAGGGCACTTTTGCCGTAAGGCAGTGCAAACGGCTTGGGCGCCGCAGCGGCTATCTTACAGTCCACGCCGCTTCCTACCGTCATTTTGTTGGATAACACGCCACAAAAAAGGGTAGCTCTCTTCTTAAGTAGAAGAAGATTTTTTTTTTTTTGCCCTCCTTGGCCCCGCGCTCGCGGTTTCTTAAATCATGGGAAGCCAGAAAGATCTCTTATCAGAGACGCGGCCCGAGGCGAGTGAAGAGCTGCTTAATGGGGATAAGATAACGTTTTAAACTTGGACCGGGCCGATCGCCGCTGATCAACGTCAGCGCCCGATTTCCATTTTAAGTAATTAGCCGACGGGGATCAAGATATTAAAGGCTGAGACATTTTTTTATATCTAAACCAACATATGCCCTGAATGAACCAAATGGAATCGCAGGAAACCATGGCAGAAACCAAAACTTTCACATCGTACGCTGGAAATGTTATCAGAAGCTACTCTGATGAACCCTCACGAGTAGCGACTCTTGATGACATACCTGTCATATCGCTAAGAACGGAGAAGAGCCAGCTCATTAAAGAGATCAGGCAAGCGTGCACCAATGTTGGCTTTTTCTACTTGAAAGATCATGGGGTTCCTGCCTCCAGCCGATCTCGTATGCTAGCAGCGGCCAAGGAGTTCTTCGGTTTACCTGCACAGCACAAGGAAAGAACGCTTTTCAAAAAGTCGAAACATCTCAGAGGGTACGAGCCATATGCTGCAAATCACATAGACACCACTCTGAAGCCCGACTTGTGTGAGCAGTTCAACTGGGGCTACGAAGCTGCCCTAGATCCTCAGCGTCCTAAAGATGCCGCTGAATGGAGCAAGGACAATCCAATGAACGGAGAGAATTTCTGGCCAGAAGACTGCGACCTTAAGGAAGCAGTTGCCGAGTACTATGGCGAAATCCTGCAACTAGCCAGAAAGCTGGCTCAGTGTTTTGCTCTGGCTTTGAACCTCGATGAGCATTATTTTGACAAACTCTTGGAGACCCCTGGCGCGATGGGTAGAGTGATACATTACCCTTCGCAGCAGCCGAGTGACAAGAGCTCTGTGGGAATCGGCGCACATACTGACATTGAGTGCTTCACGCTGCTCATGACAGACTCAGTGCCCGCATTGGAGATTCTGAACAATGACAATAAGTGGATCCTGGCCACTCCCAAGGAAGACTGTTTTGTGGTGAATATTGGCGATATGCTTGCCAGATGGAGCAACGACACTTTTCTCTCAACTGTCCACCGGGTAATCAACATCACCGGGCAAGAACGGTACTCTGTTCCTTGCTTCATTGGTGTCAATTACGACACTCTTTTGGAACCACTACCAACGTGCATTGGCTCTGAGGGTACCAAGTACAAGCCTATCCGGGCCGGTGACTATGTCATCAACCGCTTGAAAACGGGTAGAATCATAGACTAACCTTAGGCAAAGCATTTCCATCCCTCCTTGGCAAACTTGACTTTGGAGTTTTCATCATCTATATGTACACCATATCTTTCCAATTTGTCTTTTAGTGAGTCTTTCAAGAGCACTACCCCGATATCTGCACTAAGGATAGCCATTGTATCGGTGCTACTATCGCCAACGTAGCATATTTTCTTCCCAGGATGAGCACGCTGCAAATCAGCAATAATAGCCTGCTTGTCTGCTGCTGTCCGAATTGACCCAGTCAACTTTCCGGTGCCCACTTTGTTTTCGTCCATGCAAATATCGTTAGCATACACTTGAACGTCATAACCCTTCTTCTGGAACACTCGTTTGATCAACACTGAGCTCCAGTTGACGCTGAGCACCAAGACGGGAATGCCTCTTCTTTGTAACTTGGCCATAAGATCCCACCAACCAGCTCTAATCTCTGCGTTGATAGCTTGATCTTCAATCAACTTTTCGGGGACCCCTTTAAAAAGCCCAGAGTTCGTCACTCGCTCTATGCTCTTCGCCTCAACATCAGCCAGCTCCGTAAGAAACCTCATCTCTTGCTCGAGCGTACTTCTATGCCCAAAGTTTGAGCTGTACTTCTTGTAGTCATCCAGGTATTTATCACTGAAGTATGACCATGGCGGATCAAAGTCTGGCTTCATGGTATATGCAGCGGCGCTCATCAGGCACATTGTGTCCTTGGAAGTTATAGTCTCATCCCAATCAGAGACAAAAATGTCAATGTCATTCAACTTCACCAACATTTTGGTTCCCACTGTTGCTTCACTTGCAAATGGGGCTCAAGCACCTTGGTATGACAATAGTCGGAATTGATGAAGTCAGCTTCTTGGTCTAGTAGGATGCATTGATGCTTTGCAATTCTGGCTCAATTTGCGAAACTGTGGTCTAAGTTTCCTGAAGACTGGGTAGCACGAAATCACTCTGTTTCCGGTCAATGAAACCACCTCCCTACTCACTCTGCTAGTGCAGCTAGCAACGCTCCCCAAACTCAGCTGGTGTACAAAAATCGTTGTAACCTTGACGGGCTCATCAGATCTAAAGTCACGAGTCACGAGTCACGACTAGTCACGAGCCATTTCTCCGCTACTAAGGCGTGATCGGTTCGCTGCGAATTTTACAACAAAATGTCACTCACTAGGTGGGCCGAAGTTATAACCCGAGATCTTCACTCGTGAGTCCGCTTCCGGCAAATGTACCGTCCAAGCTTGATCAGGAAGTGATCGGTCTCCGGCGCGATAACGCACTAACCGGCAGCTTGGCTCAGGCTTAATTTGCCGTGAATAACTTTAGTCAATGACTTGTAGCGGGAGCACATCCGAGCGATGCAACTAACTGAGTACTACATTACGCAGGCATGCTTTAGCAGGTCCCTTTAGGACATTTATAACAAAAGGGTAGTCAGCTAATTGCATTTGAGACCAAGGGATCCTGTTCATAATGAAACTGTTCAAATCAGCCTTGCTTTTTTTTCTAACTAGTTTGGCATTAGCCCAAGAAGAGAGCCAACTACAGCTCAAAGTTGAACATGCCGACCGACATGAATTATTCAAGTTGCACAAAGACTTGATTAACATTCCGTCTGTTTCAGGCACCGAGCAAAAATGTTTCGACTTTCTCGAGGCGAAGCTCGAATCGCTCAATTATACCATTGAAGTGCTAAAGGTTGACGATACCAGGAATGAAATCTACGCTTATAAGGGAACCACCAGAGACACTACGGTCCTGCTTACTTCTCACTTTGATACCGTTCCTCCCTTCATGCCATACAAGATTGACGGAGAGAAGATCTTTGGTAGAGGATCCGTCGATGCTAAGAATTGCGTTGCTTCTATGATCACCGCCTACGAGGAGCTCTGGGAAGCCGGTGAGATTGATGAGGGCGACTTGTCGCTCTTGTTCGTGGTCGGCGAGGAGACTAGCGGACAGGGCATGCGATATGCAGCTGAGCATTTGGACGCTGATTGGGAAACAGTAATCTTTGGTGAGCCAACTGAAGCAAAACTTGGTATCGGCCACAAGGGAATCTATGGTGCCAAATTGGTTTCTCACGGTCTGGCCTCGCACTCCGGTTATCCTCAACTGGGGATCAACGCCAACAATAAGCTAATCAAGGCTATGTACGGCTTAGTCAATGCCGCGCTTCCATCCTCTGATATCTTGGGGCCATCTACTCTCAACATTGGACAAATTGAGGGCGGCGTGGCTGCAAACGTTATCTCAGCTCATGCGGAGGCAGCAGTGGCAATCAGAGTTGCTGCTGAGCCCTTGAAGGTACAGGAAATCGTCACTGAAATCGCAGAAAGGGAGAACGTGACCATCACTAACGAGTTCCTGAAGCATCCACAATATCTGGACTATGACGTGCCAGGGTTTGATACTATCGCTTTGGCTTACTCCACAGATATCCCCAACAT
>JAKTSO010000152.1:0-14225 GCA_030580275.1 Groenewaldozyma sp. yHMH443
GACCCCCCCCATCTCGAAGAGCACAATGAGACCTTCAACATGACAATTGAAGCACGTCTAACATTTTATTTTTGTCGAGGAAAGTGGTCGCGAACGTGCCCGTTTTTTTTCTGATTTTTTTTTTATTTTTTGGCGATCGAAATGCACGACTGTGAATATTAACGTACGTTATCTTCCATGAATCCTTTGGAAGTCCTTACGAGAACAGATCTGCGTCCTTCACAATGAGTGCCTGTTCTTACATTAGTGGTTCCACTTTCGCTGAATGGCACCACTTTAGCTGAACGGCACCAACTTTCGCTTCGCTCTTATCTCACGTTATCTTTGTCTTTTTCTTCTTGTTATTTTCCCTATATATTTCCATAGGTATTCCTCATGTTCGTCTCGGTTTCGCTCCTTGTCGAACATTCGGAATCTGTCGTTATAATATAATTATTTCAACATTATTCTCGTTATTCTACTTTGACTCGCTTACAACAACAACAACTACTTTAGCAATTTGAACAGTAAGTTTGATGAACTACACCAATTCGCTTTGCTATGAAATCCCGAAACTCTCTTGAAGCCACTGTTATGTGTTGACAACGTTGGTCAACGTTGTCGTGATTGTACCAGAATGACCGACCCCCAGTGGAATAACTTGGGTCACATGATAGCATTCCGTCTGTGATCTGACAGGAGTACAGCAATGTGCTGAATCACTGCATGATTGCTGCATAGTTAAGAATCGGCACAATCATCAGCAGCATCAAAAACAGCGAATCGCGAACACGAAATTCGCGAATTTTTTGTTAGCAACGTCACGTGGAACCCCATAGTGAAACGGTTACTATGGGGCCAGCTGCGAACAGATTTTCAAGATCTCAAAAAATTCGCGAATTTGAAATCTCCCAAATTTCACTGAATGCACTTAAAACTCATATCCTCTTAATCAGGAAACCTTGCTGAGTGCCGTGATGGCATTTTAGTTTGCTAAAGTTGTCTGTGGACAGAGTTATGGCGCTGGTGGTTTTGCTGAATGCAGAGTTGTTATTGGCTGATCGGTGGTGGGTGGACAGCCTGAGTGTGATCGATTGGAGTCCAGATCGCATTGATCGACATTGATAAATTGATAATGGATTCGACTGTAACAGTACTAGTTAGTTAACGTTAGTAGGACGTTCATCGACCGTAATACGGCGTAATTAACGTTAACTTGCCGGTCATTTAAGTAAGTTAACTTAACTTAACATATAATACTTACGATTCGTCGATTCTAGTAACTAGTGTCACAGTAGTGTGTGAGTCTCCAGTGTGACAATATATCACCCTGTGTGCTGCTCAATGGTACCTTCGTTGTTCGTTCCGAATCGTTCGTTAACTCGATAAGTTGAGTTAAGTGAGTGAAAACTTCCACGATCAGTAACTTTGAGTGTTATATATGGTAACTAACATGCGTCCCCAAGTTTTCCTAATAAAACCAAGTTCAAGTCTTTTAGTTTTCATAGGAAAACTGATTTTTTGATTTTAGTTTTCAGAATTAATCGCAAGTTTCGTGGAGTTTTCGCCGATTTACTATGGGAATCGATTAAAAAATGCAGGACTGTGTAAATATATACCACGGTGTACTTATCACATGACTGGATGGAAACACAATATAATTTAATTAATTATAATTAACTAACTCCATTAAGGTGATCGACATCAACTCCAACAAAGTCGGCTTTTCAGTCATCAAATGAGATGAGCTGAAAATCACATGCATGTGTGATACGAATCAATACGCGTAACATCAATTACTATATCATATCAGTTCAATAAACTACCAGACTTCCACGGGAAACCAATAAATATCGAGTCAATTAGAACTTTAGAAGGCGGTATAGCGAAGTGCTTGCTCAATTGCCCTGCGTTTTTCCAAAAGAGCATTCATATCTTCTAAACTAGGATCAATAGTTTCCCAGTACTCCACATAAACGGCAACGTGGCCGAGACTATCAGAATTGAGAGGCGGAACTCTACGATCTCGAAGGGCACCGGGTACTAAATCATTGAACCTTTGTACTGCATAAGTAAAGCACTCCTTGCCGCCATAGTTCTGTAAAACTCTAGGCCACCGATGCGTTGCAGCTTCCATGGTAACACCGAGAGACACTTTATCAAACACTCGAAATAAACGCAAGTTATCTTGTTTTGAGTAGACCTGAGCTTGCCCAATGTCCACGCTCCTTGTGGCATTGAAGGGTCCGTCCACTCGACTTTGATCATCTGATGCTCGTGTTCCTTTGTTTACAGCAGTATGAATTCTGGAATCAGACCCCAAGGGCTCCGTAAAACTGTATATAACGACCATGCATCGATAAAAGTAATCGTCAAGCACGGCTCCAAGTCCACGCCAAACTAGTGACTCTCTCACTGCATCTGCATCTAACTGCGAACTCGTAATGATGTCAGCAATGGTGGGATCTACTGAATTCCAGTACCTCAAGCAAGAAAGAATGTCATTCTCGTTTTGACAAAGGCTGATGTTACCTGACTCAGTGCCTTCTGAGTAGATTTTTTGGAATCGGTTGGTCATCTCATTCCAAGAGTCATCCCCTCCAAACTTGATACTTACCCTCGACCAGCGGGCGTCAACCTCAGCAGCGTTTATACCAAGCAGCAGATCTTGATTCACATGTGCCATAGCCCTAGATAGGTGATAAAGATGTTTCGTCACAACGACAAATCGATAAAAGATATCATCATCGTTGGCCATCTCTGACCTCAAGAAACGCCATTCTTCATTCAAAGTGTACTCCGATGGATGTTCCGTAGCAAGAGAGATGCGTGGACCCGATCTCTTTTCGGAGAGACGTGACGATGGGGTGATATCGACTGGTAGTCTCGAAGATTCACCGATAGCATTACGTTGTGATCCACTGATAAGTAACGCTTCATCGGAGATTGCGTTCATTTCGGAAAGATCAGACAGATTGTTTTTGTATTGAGATTTGTCCTTTCTTCGATTATCTTTGTCTGAAACGGGCCGTCCAAAGCCGACGAGGCCTTTAACCAAGGGAACTGCTTTGTGTATACCAATCACTTTCGTTCGGTTTTGTACAGCGGCCTTAAAGTCCTCTAAAACCTGATCGTTGTCGTCCGTAGATCCCAGGTAAACAATAGCACCGTTGCGGTTACGACCAGCGAGTGTCTTGTGGACAAATGGAATAGATTTGAGTTGTCCAGAATCACACATCATCTCAACCAACCTTTTCAGAGTTGAAAGGGCAATATAACTTCCCTCTGCTTCTCCGTACTTTTTGTTCCATGCATTCTGGATATAGCTGCCATCCAGAGCCACGCCCCCCATCTCAGTGATCAATGACAGCAACATGCCCTCCCTCCGTCGGTCTGCGAGAGTTGAGACAGGTAGGCATTCTTGACCGATTTGATTTGTGCTAGTATTCTCGGATTCGATGTCATACACAGCCCCGATCTGATCCTGTACTTCAACATCAGGCTCAACATCTACCTGAGCTACCTTTCTGGGGCGGCCCCGTTTCTTCTTGGGTGCTTCAGCCTCCGGCTCAACATCTACCTGAGCTACCTTTCGGGGGCGGCCCCGTTTCTTCTTGGGTGCTTCAGCCTCCGGCTCAACATCTACCTGAGCTACCTTTCGGGGGCGGCCCCGTTTCTTCTTGGGTGCTTCAGCCTCCGGCTCAACATCTACCTGAGCTACCTTTCGGGGGCGGCCCCGTTTCTTCTTGGGTGCTTCAGCCTCCGGCTCAACATCTACCTGAGCTACCTTTCTGGGGCGGTCCCCTTTCTTCTTGGGTGCTTCAGCGTCAGGCTCATCCTCAGACTTAACTTCAGCTTCAGATCCAGCTTCAGCGTCAGGTCCAGCTTCAGCGTCAGGTCCAGCTTCATCTTCATCTTCAATCCCCGGTTCGGGCTCGGGCACTTTTCTTAAGCAGCCTCGCTTTTCGTTGGGGAAGTCGTGCTTATGATCAGACGTGCAACTGATAGCTTTGGTTGTCTTGTGAGCTCTCTGAGTACTCATAACCTCCTTGTATGCAGTTTGAGTAAAGTAGAGATATGATTTTGTTTGGCCGTAGAGCTCTAGAGATCGGTACAACAATCTACCAGCATCGGCGCCCTCCTGGTCGGGCACACTAGGGGTTTGACTAGTGATTGAGTCTATAGCAATCTGTAGGGGGTGGTCGTCATAGAAGTTCCCCACGAGCCTCTCTCGAATTTCTATCATTAGCATCCCTTTGGTGCCTGCTGTCTCAACGTGATCGTAAATCTGGGCTGTGATCGGCATCATGCTATTCAATGTCGGTTGCATAGACCATCCACGCGAATCACCCTCATCCTTTCTGAATTGCCTCAGAAAGTTGATAAGCTGATCCTGCTTTCTTTGACCTAGTTCGTACTCTTTGAACCCAAGCAGCTTATCCTCGGCATCCACAACAAAAGCGCTTTCTCCTTGAGGCATATCCTTCACCTTTTTCAGGAAGTAACTTCGTCTGCCCCTGCTCTCTGGGACGATCTTGAGTCTTCTTATGACACCCTCTTCATCGAGCTGGAGCACACTGTTTGTGAAAAGTCGGCTTATACTGTCAGTTCCACAAGAAAACCCCAATTCATCCTTCACATCTTGGTAGGCCATCATGCAATCTGGTGCAGCGGCGAGCAGGGCAACGATATCGGAGCGAAGTTTCTGTTTGTCGATTACTTCCCCGCCACTCCCACTGACCCCAAAAACGTTCCGACTGGAGCTGTTGGTAAACCGGCTGCAGACCAAGAGATGAGTGCGTTTCTTTTTGTGAACAACTGGAGCTTTTGTTATCAAATTCCTTTTCAGTAAATCAGCAATTGGGTGACATATAGACCTCTTATCTATCCCCGTTTTTTGTGTCGCGTCCATGGCTGTTAGACCCTTTGGCCCAGCTTGTACGATCAGAGACAACAGTCGAGAGCTTCGAATGCTCAGTGGTCTGTCGTTGGAGGTTTGACAAGCCGACACAGCCCGTTGAGCACTCACCGTAGCAATAAGAGTCAAGGACTCTCCGTACTTAGCCCTTAGCCAACCATATTTTTTCTGCTTCTCCTCCGGAGGTAACTCCTTCTTGTTTGCACAAACTCTGACTCTCGACAAGTTTGAAGTCAGCCATGCCCACAGGATACTTTCGCCTGTGGGGTCTATTGCTCCCAACTTCTCGCCCGAATTGTGCCAGATATCGGTAGCTTTCATACCTTAGATAGTGAATTAGCAGGTTATGCTTGATGGGTGAAGATTTTACCAAGTACTTACCTTGATTCCGTCGGCATGCTATGATATCTATCAGATGATCCGCATACTCATCTGGAGTAAGCCCAATGGAGTTGATAACGGGCGACATTGCTCTCAAGCCAAGTTACGCGTTTTTTTTTTTGTTTTTTTTTTTTGATGTGTTCCTATGTAATTAATTTGACAGCGCCGTCGTAAACGCAAAATGCGACTGACGATGCGTCTATGGTGATTGATTTGCTCCCTAGCTCAAGAGTTGAATCTCCAGCCAAAATGGATCAAAATGATGCTCCTGTTAGATGCGTAGAGATATTTCGAACGACGTAAAAAGCAGAACTAGAATCGTAATCATCAGGGTTCCCCACGTAGCGGTATAATGCAAATGAGGTTGAGCCCATTGACGGTTATTTTGTAAACTTAGTTCTTCGTCAGCTCCGCACAAGCGACCACTCCTGCGATTTCGATGAGTAGCTCCGAGCTTAATCCGACTCGCACGAGCTCAACCGAGATCTACTTCAGTAACTATATTGCACAATGTATGTCGATCTGCTTACATCGCTATTATTTCGCTATACTGGCTCCTATGGTCAGAGTTCCCACAGCCTCAAACCAATTCGTTGCAACGACTTCCTATTGGCATTTTACTGAGATTATATTCCACCGCGAGCAGATGGTCCCAGATAGAAAGAAGGCTCGGTTCCCTTCTCAATATATATTGTCTCTCATAAACGTGCCCTATACCCAGTGCTGTTCGATCTTTGGAGGTTGACGTCCCCGGTTTTTACAATGCTTCTCCCAAACAAACTTGATATAGAGCAGAAGAACGTCGCAACAGGAGCTTTGGACTGGTCAGAGGACGGCCAGCTTGCAATGATAACTGGCCCAAGGGCTATCATCATCACTCCTTCCTTCAACAAGAGGGATGCCAAAGCCAAGGGGTCTTATGACAGCACTGGTACAGCCTCAATCGCTACGAGAAAACCCCCCTGGGTGAAGATTCATGGCAATTCGGATGAACCAGGCCGTGATATAGAAGTCCATCGAGCCACTAACCAGCTAACTGATATACGGTGGTCGCCCAGTGGGAGCCACCCGAGGGGACATTGTTTGCTAGCCGCCTTGACATCTCATAATGAGGTTCTAATATTTTCTCCTGGTACCAGCCAAAAGTCATCGGAATGGGAGATCCAAGAAGACTTGACACTCTGCATGATGAGAGATCTTCACAATGAAGAGAGAGAAACATCATCCATGGAGAACTTGGAGGATATGCGACTGCCGGCGGTCCTCTGTATCTCCTGGTCAAGTTCTTTTGGAAAATATCGAGATCGTGCACGGGACAGTCGCAACGGCTTTTCCTTTCTCGCGATGGGAAGGGAAAGCGGGGAGGTTGTCGTGTATCAGATTTTCCACGACAAGCAACCAAAGCTCATAACAAGAATTTCGGCTGGTGAAAGTCCCTGCATTACCAGTATAGACTGGTCAAAATGGAGTCCCCGCTTCCTCAACGGAGCTCTTATAGAGCTCAACTCCATCCTCGCTGTCTGTTGCCAGGATAACTCTCTGTCAATTCTGTTTGCCACATTCAACATAGCAAGCAATGTTCTGACCATATCAGCGAGGAGAAGAGAGCTTCTCACTAGATCCATTTTTGCTTTATCTGCTCATGGTTGGCAAACTAGTAGATCTGAGCGCATTGTGACTTTGGCCGTGTGCCGATCTGATGCTGTTTTTTCGTTCGCATTTCATGTTAACTCAGAGCTTCTTGTGGCGACTTCAGAGGCGGCGGTGAGCTTTTCATCGGTATGCACGGGAATTGTAATCAGGGATACGTCTGACTCTACATCAAATGCGATCAACTTCAGTATTCTCGTGGTTTCGGCAACCGGAGCCGTATGCGGTTTTGACTTTCGGGGTCTTGAAACAGCCGCCACTGCCGAGGACGAGGGGTGGACTTTGCAGAAGAACACCTACTATCCATCTGCCATCATGTCTTTTATAGATCGGCATCAGTTCGAGGTTGATGCTTGGCTTGATAATGACGCTAGTGGGATCCAGACAAAGTTGCAGTGCTTTGGTGTCAAGCTGCATTCTCATGGCAGCTTTCTGGCTATCGCTTTTGCTTACGTGCCTGGAAATGTGCTAAGATACGCCTTGGAGTCACAGCTTGTTTGCAGAATTGGAGTCTTACCATTGGGTGACTTGCACACTTTCAGACTTCGAAGCCAGTCAGCATGGGAAGGTTCTAGCTCCAACGTTCTATGGGAGCTTAGAACGCTAGCTGCGTCGTTACCGAGGTCTAGCTTTGATCTGCTGGTTGACAAATTCAAGGCCGAGGCTAACATACCCACAGTGAGTAAAGTTTTAACGGACGTGGGAGGTATCGGCTATGACCCTGATCTTACTAATCTTACAACGAAGCTGGTCACAACATTGAGACGTGTTTTCTACTACTTACCTACATTCAACGACCTGCGCTTGCTGACTCATCTGGGAGTGGCTCCATATCACGAGCTCGTGTTGAAGATATTAGCTGGTGTCGTTGTGTCTTTTGCTCGAGACAACCCGGGAATTGCAACCAATCAAATTGACCGCGCCGTGCTGATGAGTTATGACCAGTTGGTAGACGCGCCCCTATCGATTTTCCCCGAAAACAGTACTCGTGTGATCAGGGTAAAGGGTCTATATCTTGAAGAGGATTTCGATTTTACACTCCGCCCCATCTCTGCCGAACAATGCACGAATGAATCTAGCGAAGCAAGTAGCAGTCATGCTATTCCATCAGATCCGACCTTACATGGGACTATCTTTCAACCTATTCACCCGGAGAACTCTACTTTCTCGTTCAGACGCTGCAGTTTAACATTACTCCCACTCACGTGCCTGACTATCTTTCATTGCGAAGGATGCAGTCTTCCAGTGGTAGATACTGATGACATTGGTGCTGGTACTTTGTGTGTTACTATTTTGAAAGCCTTAGACATTTGCATCTATTGTGGGTGTAGGTACACCAAAAGACACAGTGACTAAGTAATACGTGTGACTAACCCCTATATATGACTCGAAACGGTCAAATGTACCAACTCTTACTTAACCGAGACCTCAAGGAAAACGGCCAGAGAGGTGCGTCTGATCCACAAGTCACAGGAAAGGGGTGGATAGAGAGCATGAAAATTGATATAACTGCTAAAGTTGAGGCAGAACCCTGGCCACCTGAGAGATTAGGAGCCATTGGGTAGAGGACCTAGACTCCTCCCGAGGCTTCCCGGGGCTTCCTGACTCTTCCTAGTTGGCAGGAGTGAAACGGAAGCCAATTAACCGCACAATATTCGATTAACAGAAGCCGTGACTCCTTAAATAGTTTACTAGCGCCTCTTCGGGATTTGGGATACCGAAGAATGTGTGCGAGCTTTACTACCGCCTAACTAAGTTAAACTAAGTTAAACTAACTTAATGTTTACCGTTATGTAATCACTTTCCTCCTGACGCCAGGGTTGCTATTGGTCACCTGACACAAACCAAAGAAGTGACACCTTTTTTCGGTGAAACAGCAGCTATTGGGCACGTAAAGCCAACGTAAGCCGTGGATAGGGGATAATGGCTCTGGCGCAAGCTGAGAAGCTGGTGGCTTGAAAGAGTTCACTTGGAAAAATCGCGTCTAGACAGGATTTGGTCGGCGTTCTGTAGGAAATGACCACAGCTTTACACGTCCAGAAGCAGGGCAAGTATCATCTTTTCTCGACATCCAAAGGGGGCAGAGCCCCCCTTGACCCCCCAGACAAGGGGGGTAGCCCCCCCTTTGAACCCCCCCTCAACTTCGCGGGCATTTGCAGTAATTCTTCCTGAGTTATAGCCAGTCAAAGGTCATCATGGACGGTTTGGACAAAATTTACAGTCGCACGTTCTCATATATAACTAACCTAAAAATGGCCTAGATGCTTCGAAAAAGAACTATGATAAAACTGAGCATGTCCTCTTTCGATTTCACCAATTTAATCGATGCTTTTCAATCCTGCCGGGGGTCGTTTTCGCCCAATAAATTCGGGAATGCCGATTTTGACTGTTTTGTTAGTAAAAAATGGTTTGAAATTTTTTGAAAAAAGAAATTCTCCTGATCGGGTGTGTTCTGCTGGATTTCAACCGTCTAGCCCTCACAAAAGTCACGTTTTTATAGGCTCGTAAACTCGCAATTAGTTACGAAGTTGTTGCAAACTTAAGTTAAGTTAGGTGATCGACATCTCACTAACTCCAACATTTTTGGCTTTTGATCGTCTCGATTGGGGAGAAATCGTTGGAACTTAAGTTACTTGATAGTTACCTGTTAAAGTCAATCATCTAAGCTAGCACTGACAGGAATGTCATATGATGTCTTCTAGGTGAATATTACAGAGGATGTAGAGGTCACGTAAAGCTAGTACTGATGAAGCCCTCAGGCCTCAGTGTACTCAGCTTTACGTCAAGGAGAAAGCTCTACATAACCTCCAGTGATCGAACAACTCAACGTAACAACTCAACTAACTAACATGTTACAGAGACTCTGATGATAGTGGTTCTCAGGAATCTGACATCACTGAGTAAAATCTAGGGAAACCAACATGTTGAAGTCACTGGAGTGATGTGTAGAGCATATTGAGATAAGTGTTATCTAACACTTATCTAGGTCGGCATACCTCTTTCTCCAAAGTTTATAGATTGTTTCGTACTAACTCATTCTCCCTGTAGACACTCTTTCACACTGCCGATCACTGTTAGTAGGAGCTGAGATAATCTTTAATTCTAACAGAAATTGCCACCCAAATAGACAGGCTCAAAAATCGCGAGGTGAATCGCATATCGATTTAAGCAGCTGGTACGTTAGCTATAGCCCCAAGCTAAAAGTCACGCAAGGGAACCAACCGCTCTTGTGGACTAACATACGCGTGGAGTTCTTTTTTTGAATTTGTTTGAATTTGTTTTAGTTCAAGAGACAAATTATTGAGAGATATGACAGGAAGTAGACGAGTACATACCTCAACGGTCAATGGGTGAGTTCAGAACTGAAATGGACACTGTAGTGGCCTAAGTAAGTGGAGCTGCCGCGCTAACTAATCTTCAGCTTTGGCAACAGCTACTACACGGCACAGCAACCAAGCTCCTGGGATGCGACCCCTAGAAGCAATGCGGATACACACCTTTGTATCAGAGGATCCGGGGAGCGACTGCTCTCAAACAGATTCAACTCCTCAATTTTCGCCAGTTGGAGTCGTCAGTGCCTTTGATTCTCGGATCAAAGACACAACCGGACGAGCACGGCCAACCGCTATGGCGGGGACACCCCCGACGAACTCGGCCAAACGTAGGCGGCCTGAGGACTTGGCAAGGCAGATGGCCAGGGACTGTTAGCGTAGTCCCGGAGCTCTTGAGCGAAGCACCCCTGGTAGGGAAGAGCCAATCAACGACCGGCGGTTTTACCGTCCTTCTGTCTCATGTGACGTTGGCGGAGCAAGCGAGGGGCCATGACTCGCAGCGGAGTCCCGGTGCTTCAGCGTAGCCAAACATCCTTGGAAACAGTGCTTTCCACATGCTGGTTACGTAATAGAACTCTCGCCCAACCAGCTAGTCTTAGCCGCTTTAATTGTGCGCTTCCCTGTGAGCCTTCACAAGCTAATAGAATTCCAATATATTTATGGGACTGTGAATAGCGTAGAAAGTTGTTTATAATTTATCTCAGAATTTGGGCCCTATTATAGGGGAAGAAGGCCCTCGTTACATAGTAAAGTCGTGGGTGGTAAACAGGTGATGGTGGCGAATCCTCTAGCACTAAGAATCTACGATGTTCATGTTGGTTCCAATCATCCACGCTGTATAGGTCTGTGTGACAGTCTCTGTTCCTGACTTCAACTAGAATGTTAGTATGTTACCCTAGACCTCAGGGCCTAGACCTGTCGCCTGAGTAAGTTATCATCTGATCCACGATACACCTGGTGAGGTACACCGTATACCAGGTACCTAATCATCTCACTTTTAATATTGATAATATGCTTACAAGCCACGACTGTGACACTGTACGTGTCAATCATACTAAATTAACGGAGGCTTGGTTGCCTTAACTGTTATAACCGCTAGGTTGGTAATCGATCTGGTGTCGGCAGATCTATGTTGGAGCTTGCGAGAACATTCAACATTGTAGGAAAACGGCTGAGGTTAACACTATATAACTATCTTGGGGCAACTCCCTATTTTTTTTTAACTAGGCAGCGATCGGCGCTACTCGCCGCTCTCTGTTATTATGTAACAGAGGTACTTGGATCTCGAGATCTCGAATCACTAACCGATCGACTTCAGTTCCAACACCGCCTCGTCACACAGCTCTTCGGCTCTTGGGGTTGTTGGGCTATAGCCAAAACAGATCGCGATTTACAGTGCCCCATAATAAGTTATTATTATAATACATGCATGCTCTGTCGCTTTCCCAACAGCGAGAGCCGTCTAGACTCCATTTGTATTCAATACTATAAACTATCAAGAATCTTTCTCGAACGCTTCGACGCATTAGAAAAAGATGCATATCAGAGAAGACGAAGTTGAACAGGATGAAGAAACTTTTGCTCATGACACAAGTTCTAATGAGCCCCTCGCAACGAATAGAGTATCCGTGCGGCAAAGTGAGCTCGAGAGTGGCATTGAGGACAGCGAGGAGGACCAACTCATATCACACTCAGCTTCGAATAGAGGAAGACGAATGGCTCGGAGGGATAGCGAGTTTGTCTCTTTCCTGTTGAAAATTCTCAATTGTTCGGAAAAGAAAGAGCTTCTCGACCTCTTTGCATTGTCAGAAAATGCCGCTGATAATTTGATGGCGAAGCGACCATTTACAGATCTGTACTTGATATTCTCTCTGGTGTCAGACTTTGACAGAAAGTGCTCCGGTGCTCTGAAGGCAATATGTGATATTTTGAAGACCTGCAACGATTTATCATCAGAAGTTTCTTGTGAGTTGACAAGTTGGGGTGTCACATCTCTGGGTCGAGGTGAAGTTAAGAGCCTCGAGTACTTGTTATCCGAGCCTTCCACGTTTGCAGCAAAGTTGGAGCCGTATCAAATGTTTGGATTCAATTGGTTGAGATATATGTATCAAAGAAGACAGTCGTGTATTCTGGCCGATGAAATGGGGCTGGGTAAGACCCCTCAAGCTATTGCATTTTTGCTTGATGTGAAGCAAATGAACGTCGATAGTCAATTTTTGATAGTAGCACCGTCATCTGTTAAGGGAAATTGGGCCAAAGAGCTAAAGAAATTTGCTCCGTCGCTCCGTGTCGCCATGTACGAGGGAGATCAAGCAGATAGAGTAAAGATAAGGCGGAGGTACCGGGAAGTCCAAAGACAAACGCCAGATTCCGGTACTCAATCAAAAGCTGATTTCGACGTTCTACTGACTACATATTCTCTGTTGATTTCAAATGAGGACAAGAGGCTTCTGGATAACGCTGCATTCGATGTGTGTATATATGACGAGGCCCACAAATTGAAAAACGATGAGACAAGGGTATACAACAACTTGAAAGCCGTGAACTCGACTTTTGGACTCATGCTGACTGGCACCCCAATACAGAACAGTCTGAGTGAGCTGATGCACCTGTTGATGTTCAACTCCCCAGAAGTGTTTGGCAATCACAATAAGGAATTCGTGCAGATATTTGGCAAAATGCCTGATAGTCAGGATGAGAACTCAGAGGTTATTCCCATCATGAAAATCAGTTGGGCAAAAGCCATGTTGAAACCGTTCTTGCTTAGAAGAAGAAAAGGTCAAGTTCTGCAGGATTTGCCCCAAAAAACACGAGAAATCGGCTACTGTGACATGAAGCTATATCAGGCTGAAATATACAACGAACTCGTGAACAGAAACGTCAAACACAATCAAGTGGCACTCAGAAAGGCTGCGAGTCACCCACTCTTGCTCCGCAGACTGTTCACTGATGACCATGTCAACGAGATAGCGGCGGCTGTAAGGAGGGAGCCGGCTTTCCGTGAGTCCCTGCAGCATGATCTTTTTGAAGAATTCAAAGACAAAAACGATTTTGAGCTGAACCAACTTTGTATCCAGTATCCCAAAAGACTTTTGCAGTGTAAGCTTGACGACAGGCTATTGATGGAATCGGCTAAACTTGCCTGGCTCGCCGAGAGATTACCGAAATGGAAGGCTGACGGGATGAAATCTGTGATCTTTTCAAGCTCGATCAAAGAGCTGGATATCTTGGAGAGCTTTCTCAATACACTGGAAATGAAATACGTTAGGCTTGACGGCTCGACTTCTCATGATCTGCGTCAGGAGAATACCGAAGAGTTTCACCGAAACTCTGAAATTACAGTTTTTTTGCTCTCCACTAGAGCGGGAGGCCTTGGGATCAATCTCACGTGCGCCACTATTGCAGTCATATATGGGATCAGTTTCAACCCTCATGACGATATGCATGCTGAAGATCGGGTGCACAGAATCGGACAAGAGCATCCAGTCAAGGTATATAGGCTCGTATGCAGAGGTACTGTGGATGAGATCATTCTGGAAACAGCTACCGCAAAACTGGCTTTGACTACAGCAATGGGTGTCGGCGATGGTGCTGTAATGGTGATTTCATAACGTAACTACGTTAGTCACGGGCATCAGTAAATCATCCTTTTCCTTCAAACCCAAAAAAAAGAGTCTCCGGCAGGGATCGAACCTGCAACCTTCAGAGGATTCAATTTCAATACGGCAGAAGTAACTTCCCACCAACAACCGAAATCTGACGCGCTACCATTGCGCCACGAAAACCCAGCTTGATATTTTGTTGGTTTTGTCTATAGCTAGGTAGGGATATTTTTACTTAGGCATGGTCAAGAGAGCAGCGCCTTTTAGTTAGGGTTTACCAGGCAGGGACCATGCCACTGTGTCTGCAAGGACAACTGGGTTTACCATTTGATTATTATATTAAAGTCCGAATAGGGTAGTTTA
>JAKTSO010000153.1:0-13181 GCA_030580275.1 Groenewaldozyma sp. yHMH443
TTTGCCACGCCCCGGTGTTTTTTTGTCTTCCCTTGTTCTCCGTGGGTTGCTCGGGGGGCTTCGCTTGGGGCCTCTGTTTGTTGTTTTTCTTTTTTTGTTGTTGGGGGGTGGGGAGGTGTTTCCTGGGTGGTGGTTTTTTTTTTTTTTTTGGGGGGGGGGGTTTTTTTTTTTTTTTTTTTTTTTTTTTTTTTTTTTTTTTTATTTTTTTTTTTGGTCACAGTAAGACTGAAACTTTCAACCACAATTCATTAGCTATTTCGAGTTTTTCTGGACCCAAACCTGAACAATGTCGGACAAGGTCAGGTACTATCTTGAAAAGGTGTGTATACAACTGCTTTGCCTCGAGGACAACAAAAAGTCTAACAGATCATAGTCAATCCCTGAGCTGGAAGACCTCGAGAAAAGAGGACTCTTCACCAAACCCGAGCTCAACATAATCATGAAACGAAGGACGGATTTTGAACATCGGATAACTAGCAGAGTGGCCAAACCAAGTGATTTTTTGAGATATGCATCGTACGAGATCAATGTTGAGAGTCTGAGACGTAAAAGAGTGAAACGGCTGGGACGGAACCCTGCTCAAAAGGATGGTAGCACGGATGAACCTACCACCAAAAAGACCAAAAAGGACAAGAAAAAGGACACTACTGCTGGGCTTGGACCCTCAGAGTACGGCGGGCCCCGACGAATCTTTTTCATCTTTGATAGGGCCACCCGAAGATTCCCTGGTAACATGGACTTGTGGATGGAATACTTGGGCTATGCACGAAGCGAAAGTGCCAACCAAGTGATCAAGCGAGTGTTGACCAAGCTGGTACAGCTACACCCCACGAAATCTGATGTATGGATCCTGGCTGCCAAGTATGAGTTTGAAGATAACTTGTCTATTGAGTCTGCACGGGGGATCATGACTAGAGCTATCAGGTTCAACAGTGACTCCATGGAGCTCTGGCTTGAGTACATGAAGCTAGAGCTTTTGTTCTTGACCAAAATTGTAACCAGGCAAAAGTTATTGGGTATTTCAAGTGATGCCAGTCTTCAAAAGGAGCACGAGGAAGAAGACAAACAGAATCAAGATGATGATAACCATATTGCGCTACCCTCTTTGCAAGACGAGTTCAACAGTGACATGCCTTCCTTTGCATTGAACTCTAACCCCGCCATGAAGGGCGATATTGCTTTGGCAGTATTTGACTACGCCCCGCTGACTAACAAGAACGAGTTTGCCGAAAGAGCTCTAGCATTGATTGATCAATTTGGCGACTTGGACAGAACCTATCTTGCCGGTCATGTCATTTCAAACCTGCAAACTGGTGATCTAGACAAGGATCTCCTGGCGTTGAGCTTGCCTATCCGGTATGTGGCGCATAACGACCCGGACTTCCCTGATCAGCTCAAGGTAGTACTACGGAACTACAAGCAGGCTTCAAGCGGTCTCAAAGCTGAGTTTAGAGATTTTGTCAGAGGCAAGTACTTGGCCACTGCCCTTGAGCCTCCATTGGAACCGACCATCAAAAAGGTTCTCGAGAGTTTGTAAATCAATGCATATTATATAAGTATAATCACTCCAGCTTGGAGTAGTGGTTCCGTAACCGTTTGGGGAAGATTATACCCTGTAGTACGGCAATGACCATTCCAGCAGTGGCTATCAGCGTAGCCAGGCAGTACAAGAGCGTCGAATGAGCTGTTGACTTGCTCCCAGGCAAACTGAGCTCCGTGTACCACTTCACATCAAACTGGTATGTCAAATTAGTACCGATAATAGCCCGCTCGTATTTTCCATCACCGGTTGAAAACCCTGCGCCGGCATAAATAGGGCTCAAATGTCCATCCTCCTCATCTTCAGAGTCTTGTTCCTCTTTATTCAAGGTGCTCTGGGGCCTATTATTTATAAACCATGCAATTGATAACTTTGGATCAACATTGACATGCGATTCCTGTACTGACGCACGTAGGGTCAATGTCAGTGGGATGTATGTGCCCGGGACAGGCTCAATCCGACATGAATATGGTACATCCTGGTGAGCGTACAGCTGCAGCAAATGGTACTCTTCATCACTGAGCTTCACCGTGCAATTGACATGCTCGTCCACCAGGTACTTGAAACTCAAGTGGTTTTTTCCTCCGTCCTCCTGACACCGTGGGAAGGGCCGGTATATGATATTGTTGTTTGCATCGAAATTGTGCTCGCCGGTATCAATCTTGCGGCTTATGCAGGTTACTGGCAGGGCATACCCCTTTTCGAGGGGGATTGGGGTCTTTGCATGAGCTCCTGTGGTAAAACCTCCAAGGACAGTCAGCACCGCTGACGCCGCTGCTGAAAAATTGAAAACACGCATACGTTCTTCTCGTCAGCTCATATATGAGAGCAATTGAGCAATTTTTGTCTCAATTGTTCACGACCTCGGACCTCCTGTTGATCTATTGTTGGGAGACCTAGCACGACAGACCAATGTTTCACAAATGTTTTGCTTAATTAACTTTTCTAGCGTGGAGGTCATTAAAGCTAGCTTAGTGCGTAAGTTACGCAGCGTAACGTGTCAGTAATCGCACATTACACATCACCCTTTGTCACGTGAGTACTTAGATGTGCCCTAACATAGTCTTACGAGACCTCAGTGCTAAGACTCTATATATGAGTCAAAGCATTCGAGCGTTCTTGAAGTGAATCAGTCAAAGGCTTCAGTCACAGCCTGAGCATAGTGACAGTCTTCAATGTCTTAGACTGACACAAGGAAAAGTCTATTATATTTGAGGATTCCTTCACGCCGTTGAGAATTCTTCTAACGTTAACTAGTCACTGGTGTTTTCTGTGCCTCGATCGAATCAAGAGAGCCTCGTTGAGGGCATATGCGCGATTATCAGTATACGTATACGTAGGCGATGTTGGGGTCAGCAGATGACATTGAGTCGACGCAGCATCAATTAAGCTTCGCATGGCCAGGGGTATACCCGGGGCACACACAAGCTTAAGCTTAACGTTAAGATTACGTATCTTTAATATATTGAGTCCACCACCGCCATCATGCTCGATACCGAACCCGCCATCTCTAAATGTCACTTAGTGACAAGTTCCCCTTTATTTAATTCGACTTTTTCCTTTTTGGATCCATTGTTTCGAGACTGTTTTCGACGCTTTCAAGAGACTTTTGCTTCGATTGGAATTACCACAATCCCAGAGGGCGCTCGGGGAAAATTGAAAGGAGTAGTCAATTCATTGATCAAGAAAGTGTTCCAGGCTTGGACCAGACAAATTATTAGCATTAGGCTGGTCCTGTGCTTGATATTTCTCAGGACTGTTACCGAACGTCTGGGCTCAAAGAACTGACAGCGGTCAATTACACAAAACCCTGGTTGGATATATTTGCAAAAGAATTCTATTTATACAAACTATACAATGCAACATGAGCTCGTCGTCGACAATACCGATATACCCTGTGGCTAACTACACGTTCAAGCCGAAACAATGCGGGTACCAGGTGGATACCAATGACAATAGCAATGGTAATGGAAGTGTCACTGGTTTTACCAGCAGCTCCAGTGCCAATAATAGCAGCGGGGTAGCAGCGGGCCAACAGCCAGGAGCTAAACTTACCAGCACGCCCATACGAGACCCATCAGTAGATTCCAACTACTACTATGGGTTCGCGTCCCCTGCGTCAAACGCTAGTGCCACCTCGTCATCGTCAATGTACATGTCAGCGCCGTCAGCATTATCGTCTCCAGCGCCATCGTTCAACTTGACAACGTCGCTCTCTTCGCCTATATCGTCGCCGTCGTCTGCACGGGAAGCAGCTCCCGCTGGACTAGGAAGCAGCAACCAAAATAACAGCAATAATAGGGCTCAAACCAATACGTTCGAAACAATCATACTGGTCCATGACAAGGGCCAGCCCAAAATCGTCATGTTCAAGACCGAAAATAACAAGTCGTACCGACTTCCCGGTGGAGTGTTTCCCTCAGCAGAGACACATGCACAAGCAATAAACAGGACGCTGGACGAGATATTTGGTCGCGACCCCAACGCACTGATTTATGACGAAGACGACGACGACAATGACTTCGATGAAGAACATGACAACCAGGACCACGAACATGACAAAGAAAACGACCGTGAAAGGGTCGGTTCAAAACCCAAACTGCGGTGGGCTATTGGAGACTGCATCATCAAATGGTGGAGGCCCAAATCTAATAACACATTTTACCCATACATTCTCCCCCACATTTCCAACCCCAAGGAATGCCGCAAGATCTTTCTGGTGACATTGTCCCCCCATGGGACCTTTTGGTTGCCGTCCAACATGCAATTGGAGCTGGTACCGCTTTTTGAGCTTTATGACAACCCTTTAATAGGCACCCAGCTTTCTTCTATACCCTTTCTGCTGAGTAGGTATGATTTTGATTTTATTATTTAATTGATCCATCGTTGGTTTTGGAAAAACTCATAAATTTTGCCCGTCTTGTTGACATCAATCTTGATAAGCTCTCGTGCAGTTTTCTTTTTGAGTATACCACCCGAGCGTAGCAGTTCGCGGAACAAGGTTTCCTTGATGGCCAGGTAGGGTTTTGGCAGGATGCGCAACTGGCTACACAGGACTTGTTCCTGAGGCGATAATAGCTCCACATCGGGAGCTTTGGAGATGTCGAGCGGGTTAGGAGCAGGCTTTTTGAACAACATTGATCCATTGACCCCATTAGCTCCGCCTGCCATTGCATTGCCGTTTATGCTGGTACCGTTGCTGCTTCCGTTGCTTGAAGTGCCGTTCGTCAGAAGAGCCTGGCCAACAGGGCCTCCCTCACTTAAAGCAGCGTTGTTGATATTGTTGCTGATCATGCCACTGATGCTACTGCTACCGTTGAAAAGACCTTCTGATTCGCCAAATGCTGATAATTGATTTGAGAGCCCCGGTGAGCTGAATCTGGTCGATGGCAAGAGCAGACCCGCATTTGCTGAGGGCCCAGGAGGACCAGCTCCTAGTCTAGCATATGCGTTTAGCCTCGTGGTCTTATCCTTTTCGTACTTGGCGGCCATATCCAAGGTGCGTATTCCTGCTCGGCGGTATTCTTGCAGCTCGGCAATACGCCTTCGGCACTGCAGTTCGGCCAAAATGCTATCTGAGAAGTTGTCGAAATCCTTGGGGGTCATTAGCCTGGCATAAGGTTTGATTTTATTAATGACATCACGTTCTTCCTTGGTCCGTTTCTTCTCTATTGCCGCGTTCTTCCGGTACTCTAGCAGCCCATGGTTGATCATCATTCGTTTCCTTTCGGCTCGCGTAGTGAGCCTGGAGTTATAGATATCCAAAATGGTTAGCTTCAAGTCAACTTCGGGTTCCGCATCATCAGGATCAAAGCTCATTTCCTTGATTGTGTGCTCGGCCTCGTTCTCGGCCTCGGTCTCGAATTCTAATCTACCAGGCATGTACCCTTGAACTTCGTGGCATGACGGCACTGACGATGTAACTTTTTGCTTAGGCGGTGGGACCATCATTGATTTAGCCCGTCTTTCATCTAACCGCTCCTTTCTCTGACGTGCAAACTCTTGAGGTGTGATCTCAAAAGTCTTGTCCATTTCTGGTAGTGGATAATCCTTGGAGTCCAAGAATATCCGTTTGTAGTGGTCACCAACTTCTTCCTTGGACCGGCCGCCAATATTCTCGGCCACATCCTGCCAGTTGCCCAGTCCACAAGTCTCTGCACCCTCAACGAGCAACAACTCCTCGTCGGCGCCCCAGCCTTCCTCGAAAATTGGGTATGCATGTTGCTCGACAATCATGTAGTCGTGCCATGGTTTGTGTGCCCCGGAGGACTTCCCGTGTGCAAAACAGTCCACGCACAGGTCGTAGTCTGGGCACTCGGCGCACTTGATTCGCACCAAGTTTGTACAATCACACGAGCACACATCGCAGTGGAATCTAAAATTTTCCAAGTTAGTTTCAATTGTTCAGTTGATGTTTTGAAAAATATGTACTCGACGCGGGGTATAAGCAGATCTCATCTCGAAGAAATAAGCTTCGATAACAAAACGCGCTGAGCACCCCAAAAATTCCAAAGCACCGGGTATTTGATACTTACTTCACACCAGGTTCAGCAGCACGCAGCGGGTTCGTAGGGGCATTTTTGCGATGGATAACCGTCATTTGAGAGGCCTCCGACAGTTAATCACCAGTTTTCTGATGGAACTCGCCGTGATTAACAGAGATTCTTGGATGGAACCCTCCTTTCAAATGGTCCTTGGTTACCGCGCCTCCCAAATATTGTAGTGTGAATTTAACTATCGATGAAATTCGCCTCATAGTTATTCATTGCAACAGTCCATCACTTTCTTTCAAGATCGAGCTTAGTCATGTTCAGAAAAATCCATCGATCGATCAAATCGGACCAGCAGTAGGACTCAATTAGGGCTCGGCCCTACTCAGTCTTAAAAGTACGCCCACACGATCAAATTTCACTGACCTAGACAACTCTAACAAAATTGAAGCTACCGATAACACCCTTGGGAATTCACTCTTTGGAATCAAATACTCAACACCATTCACACACAACATAATCAACCATGGGTAAAGTCAGAACTAAGACCGTCAAGAGAGCTGCCAAGCAGATGATTGAGGGATACTATCCCAAGCTCACCTTGGATTTCGAGACCAACAAGAGGCTCGCTGATGAAATCGCTTACATCCCATCCAAGCGTCTGCGAAACAAGATTGCCGGTTACACCACCCACCTGATGAAGAGAATCCAGAAGGGACCCGTCAGAGGAATTTCCTTCAAGCTCCAGGAGGAGGAGAGAGAGCGACGTGACCAGTACGTCCCCGAGGTCTCTGCTTTGGATGTTAGCGAGAACAAGCTCGAGGTTGATGCCGACACTGCTGATTTATTGAAGACCCTTGGTTTCGGAAAGACCCCTGTCTCCATTGTCCACGTCTCCCACCAGACCGGTCTTGACAGAAGACACAGAAACAAGAGGAACTAAGTTATTGGTTAAGATTTTTTTTCTTATGAACCCAGCAGGAATGGCATAAAGGGCTCAGACGGAGAAGCACACACATAATGAAAAAAAATTGTACGGTGGTGACTTGTTGGAACTCTCAACATGAACCTTCGACAAAACGCATGACAAACGTGTTTGTATTTAACACAGATATCGTGTATATATCTAATATATGTGATATTATCATTTTGAATAACTCTTTTTTGCTATTGGACTATGATATGGAAGAGGCTACCACTTGCCACTGGTGGCTAGTTTGGAGTCATTTGTATATGTCCAGCCTCCAAACTGCTTTTGGACGCTCTCAGATAGGTAGAACTCCTGGTCAACTACTGAGTCAGTGGGGGGCTCATTTGTGAACTCTTGATCAAAGTTGCTTGTATCTGTAGCAGATACAACGTCGGGCTTGAATGGAGCAGCGTATTTCTTGGCCATGAGTCTCTTCCAATCGATCTGGCTGAAGAACGAATGGTTCTTGATATCAGCTGCGCCCTTGACACCAAGTCTTCTCTTTGGGTCTCTAGTTAGTAGTCCCTGAAGAAGAGATCGTGCCTCTCGGTCCATATCGTCTGGAAACCTTAGGGGGTCCTGCAAGATCTTGCGATACATTTCGTTCGTGTCCTGATCATAGAATGGAGGAAGACCTGTAAGCATCTCGTAAAAGAGAACTCCCAAAGTCCACCAGTCTACTACCTTTGAGTACCCCTGGCCAAGTAATAGCTCCGGTGCAAGGTACTCCGGTGTGCCGCAGAACGTGTTTGTCTTTTCTTGACCCTTCATGTTCAGCTTACAGAGACCGAAATCACACAATGCGATATGTCCAGTGTAGTCCAACAGAATGTTCTCAGGCTTCAAGTCTCGGTAAATCACATCGTATTCGTGTAGACATTCCAGTGCGCATAAGAGCTCCGCAGTGTAGAACGTTGCCCGATTGAGATCAAACTTACCCTCCCGTTGCAAATGGTGGAACAGCTCACCGCCATTGACAAATGCAAGCACAAAGTACAATTTCTCCGGAGACTGGAAACTGAACTTTAGCGGTACAATAAACGGGTTGTGGATTTGTGCCAGCACTGTCCGTTCTGCCAAGGTATGGTTCACCTCTGACCGGGATACAATATGAGCTTTCCTGATAGTCTTCAAAGCATAAATCCTTTGGGTATCAATTTTTTTGACCTGCATAACCTTACCAAACGAACCCTTGCCAACCACTTTCAGAAGCTCAAAATCTTCAATAGTTAAATGCTTGTTGCTCTTGTTGGGGGTGAAATCCACTCTGACATGGATCTGGCCCGTTCCAGAAGACAATGACAGCCATCCGTTGAAGACAGCACTTTTACCCAAGTCCTTCATTTCAACCTTGCATGACCCCAAGAATGCAATTTCGTACCTGCCTCTACGTCTCCGTGTAGCACTGTCGCTACCATCTGTGGAGCTAGCAGCTGATGCTGATACCGATGCTGATGTAGGAGAAGTAGGTGACGTGGTCCCACCGGAGTGATGACTAGATGAGATCGCAGAGTTGTTCAACCTACTCCCAGTAGGAGGTGAGAACGGTGAGCTAATGTCAATGTGGCCCATGCTATTCCTGGTTGACGTTGGTAGCCTTGCATATGCCTGTATACTCAATGACTCGATTCTTGAAACGTCGAAGCTCGATACTGCGTCCCACACAGGGTTGGTGATATCTCCACCAGCAGCATCCAGAATGACTTGAGTTTTATCATACTCCACCACCAGGTAGATCGGTGGCCTGTTGCTTCGTGGTCTGCTGGCAGATGCCGGGGATAAGAGCCCGCCGTTTCCCGCCTCGTTACTAGTTGGATTCCCATTGGCGTCACGGTTAAGAGGTGCAGAAGTCTTGAGGCTACTTGCGCCTAGGGTCTGAAGCCCGGCACGCTGTGCCAGCCCAGGAGGCAAACTTAACCCAGCAGCTTTGGTGATGCTGACTTTCAAGAGTCCAGGTGTAACAGTCGAGGTAATATTGGTGTCGTTCATAACGGTGGTCCCGCCAGAGCCAGGCGCTGCATTGGCACCAGTAGCTGAGAATGTAGCTGAACCAGAGGTCGGGATGCCATTGCTAGAGCTAAGACCAGATGCAGAGCTGAGCCCAGATGCAGAAGCGGATCCAGGGCCCAGCCCTGGCCCTGAACTCCCTGGCAAAGCACCCTCATTGTTCATATCCCTCGACAAAGTCTTGGAAGATGAAGACTTTGACACGGTGGTTCGGTCTGACTCTGAACTAAGTCTTCGATCACCCCCAGCCAATGACGACGACGACTTTCCTGCACCTCCTGCGGTGATAGTTGACCTATCACTAGGGTGGTGATGGTGATGTAAATGCATATGGTGGTCTTTATGGTCCTTGTGCTCCTTTGAGTGGACGGAGCTTACCGAAGGTAAGTCGATAGCTGTCATTGTACCTGAGCTCATGTTGTTCTTGGTGGTAGTTTTGTCCATGCTGCTCCTATCCTTGGCTAATGCGGACGATGATGGTGATTGCAGCGCGGCTTTTTCTAAACCATTCGGTCCCCCAGCCGTCTTGGCGTCGGTGCCGGAGCTGATGGTCGAGGAACCAGATCCATTCTTTGATTTGTCGTCAGCAGCTGACACCGAGCCTGAATTTTGGCGTGGGTTTAGGGAAAGGTGGGTTTCCTTCAGTTCTAAAATTGAAATTGTTAGCTTTTGCAACGGCTCCATAGTTTGACCAAGACTTACTCCTTGTTAGTTTCCACGTAGACATTTGGTCTGTAGAGTGTAATAAAGGCACAAATCAATATGCTTCAGCGGCCGTTCGCTGATTTTCCTTCCTTCTTTCCGGAACTGTACTGAAGAGGCTGGTAAATGCCTATTTTGTGTTGGGTAAAAGCACCTTTCGCGTGGATTTATCTGTAACGTATTGGGTGCTTGTTGCCAAGAATAGCCCACACAGCCACTCCACGAGGCTGTTTTACTGGTAACTCTGTAAAACTTGAGGCTAGAGTGTCACCAAGCACGCGCAGCCGTCTCGAGGTGAAGAGCCTCCAAGCTTTGATGGATGACCAGAGCAAAGAGAGACAGTTACAAGAATGTCTCTCGTGAAAAACCCCCCGGTCGGTTCAATGTTATAAATATCCGTTGTTGACAGAAATTGAAGAAGCTCAGAGCTCAACGACGATTAGTGGCAGCCACTGTTACGGGCTTAGGTAAATTTGTAATAACAGGCTTAGCGGCTGGCTAAGTTAAACGGCGCGCCGCTATAAATTTAGGTTACCAACCGCTGCTTGAAGCGCTGATTTGGGGGGGGCAAAACACTGTAAGCACTGTGGGAGCACAGTCATCGATCATAGTGTTTGTACCGGTATCTGCGGCTAAGTAACCTCAGAAAGCTCCGAGTGGAAAACAGTGTCTGTCAGCCGTTTTGTAAGCGTTACGTAACCGCTTAGGAACGTGGGCCATTTCTTACCCCTTTTTTCAGCGTTGCTGTGCCTGAGGGCCGATAGCAGCTTGACCTCTAGAAGCAGAGCGGTTATTTTACAGGTCAGGTTATAAAGTCACTCGATTGGCTGACCCTTGTCTCACTAGCACTAAGCGGCGCACGTGACTGCTTTGATTTTTGGCTCGTTTTGACGTTCGAACTCAGAACTCGCGAGGCCCTGACAACTCTAAGGTGGACCCACCGAAGCCCACGTGTGCAAGTTGGTCTATTTAAAAGCAGGTGTGAATGTAGACTGGATGACGAGGTGGTCCTCATATCTTGGATGAGCAGCATATGGGTGCAATAGCACTATGCAGTAGTCTAGCTGGCGAAGGTTGAACAACGGCGTCGACAAGAGCTTCCTCTCGCCTAAGCTCATCCGCAAAGTTCCGGATATACAGCTCAGATTCTCTGATAAGCTGCTTGGTTGGACACGTTCGTTCGATTTAAGGTTGTGATCCTCACGAGCCAAGTTCTAGAATCACGCCATGCCACATACTTCAGGACTTTGGTTTAGCCATTCAAAGCTAGAGCCTTGTCATTCCCGCGTGCCGTATAGACGCGAAACACGAGATCACTATCTAATCTTATTCTGATCCAGCTCCCCCGGATTATCAAAGATGGGCGGCGCGCCTACGAGCCAATTGATGTTGCACAGTCCCAATTGCACGGCTGATGCTGGTTATTCAGCCCTTTGATCCGAAAGCGAGATTGGTCCCGGGGCCATCAAGTATCACGTTACGCACATTTTCTATCACATCTATCAGATGAGAGTACCAACGCGGTTTTATGCTGGGTGATCTACACATGTAGATCGTCCCCAATACCGTATCTCGAGATCTCTCAATTGGTGTAAGATTTCGCTTAATCGGAAGATGATCGGAGCTGCCAGCGGCACATACCAGACAATGCCGGATTAGTATAAAACCAACCCCAAAGGGGGGCTGCGGCTCCGCGCGTCCCGCAGTCCCGCGGAGCCGCAGCCCGAGGCGGCTTTCTGAGCTATAACTAAGTTCTATTTTGACCGTTAGAGTCTAGTGACTGTTAGACCTCATTTGCGTCGCATTGCCAAGCCAGCGCACGTTCGCAGGAGGTCATCGTCTTGAAGAACCTGGCATTCTCAACGCAAGACTTGCCATTCATGACAAAAGACCGGCGTTGGAGATCGCGTACCGTCATAGTCCTCCTTCAGAGAACATTATCAAATTGGCTAGAGAGACTTACTTGAGCTTGGCCCTACGACCCTGGACTGCTTGGACTTTTGCACAACTCTAGCCGTAACGGGTCGCAAAGAGCTGGTCTTAGTAACCGATGTACGCCCATGTCAACCACTCAGGCTTATGAGCAGCTAGATGCTGTCGGTCCGATCTCCGACTTACGCGCACCACCAAAGATCAGATGTAAGAGAGAGCCTATGCAGGCTGCAGGCTCCGCAAGCTGCTGCACATAGCAAGCTGCTGCATATAGCACATTCCTGAGAACCACTCTAAGCAGCACGTAGCTATTACCATTTAACAGCAAAGGTGCCTACCATGTGCCCTACTAACTCTAAATCCCATAGCAGCAACTCCGAGCACAAAGTCTCTCTACAAGAGTCCTAGGGCCCAATATTATTTGGCAGGTCGTAGTTAGTATATATTGATAGACTCAATGACACTGACAAAACGCTCCAACGTTTTTGAATACACCAAACTCCCAGAACGCGTGCCGGAGGATCTGAGACATTCGTAGGGTCTAATTGGCTAATCGCTTAAATTAGGTCCGCGGCTCGCGCAGCAGCAGTGCAGTAAGCAGTGCAGTAAGCAGTGCAGCAGTGCAACGGCCATGCTTCTTAGAGTTATCGTAGCACACCCAATCGCGTGCCGTCTGAGCGTGGGTTTTAGCCGTATTCAATCAGAATCAAGAAGAGTCCAGGGCGGCCAAAAGTCTCGATAGCGGGCAAATCTAGGCCAAAAAAAAAAAAAAAAAAAAGAACGCTCTCGATCGATCGTGTCGCCGCTTCCCACGTAACACGCTCGCAAAGGTGAGAAATGCGAAGGTGAGAAATATGCCCAAAAACGCGTCTCGTGCCGATGCTGCGACCTTGTGTGTGTTTGTTTTGCTCTGTTACACGTTGATCGCGCCGCCGCCGCCGTAGCAGCCACCGCAGTGCACTTTTCTCTCTAACATCAGCAACCCTGCTCGCTCTTTTGTCTCCGCCTAGATTTTTTGACTTCCCTGCAACACACACACACATCTGCTCTTCTTCCTCACTTTCACCCTCTGCTAAAACACGTCCCTCTTCCTTTCCTTCTCTTTTCTCGTCGCTCTTCTTATTCTTCTTGTTCAACGTCCCTGTGGAACCGCGCTCGTTTCCAGAGGTCCACCACGCTCCAACCTAGTTTTCTCGCTTGTATAAAGTGTAAGTTTCATATTCTTGCCCCTCGCCCCTCTTATCTCTTTTTCATTCGCTTCATTTCACTGCCTATTAAAGTTGATGGAGGTCCCACCCAGATTTTTTGGCTCAGGTTCTCTGTTTTTTCACGCGAGTGGCTCCTCGTTTGTTTCACCTCTGATTACTCGGGTTTTCTTTCGGGGAGAGGCTAACAATGGGCGAAAAAAAGCTTGACTCAACGGTCTCTAACCTGTTTTTTTAGTGCTCTGAGCTCGGGCCTGTTTGGCACCACAACAATAACAATAACAACAACAACAACAACAACAACAACAACAACAACAACAACAACAACAACAACA
>JAKTSO010000154.1:0-12993 GCA_030580275.1 Groenewaldozyma sp. yHMH443
GTACATGTGTGGGTGTTAGGCTGGTTGTGGATGTTCTTCCTTTTACTTTTATAGAAGGGGTGTGGCTCCGGGTTTTTGTTGGTGTGGGGTTTGTCCCTTTTTGGAAATATGTTTTAAAAAAATTTTTTTTTTTTTTTTTTTTTTTTTTTTTTTAATTGTTTTCCTCAAAGATCGGCCTTTTACCAGCGCTCAAAAGATAAATGGCCAGAAAAAAGTCCCAACCAAAGGACAAGAAAGTCAAGTCCAACAAGGCGAAGGATGCTAAAATAAGAAAAGAGCTGGATACTCAGCAGACTCAGCACCTGTTCATGAAAGAACCCAAAAAATCAAGGGCTAAGGTCACTAAGCAAAAGGAAGAAAAAGCCAAATTGAACAATGAGATAAACAAGCAGTTGATGGAGCAGTTGGATAACATTGGGCTATAAAATACGTGAAACTCTCAAAGGTTTGAGCGCTTGCAAGAACTGCTTGACCTTGCGCTGATTCTCATCGTCGTTCTCTTGAATAATACCCGCAATGTTGGCACACTGAGTGACCCTGTTCAAAATCTCAGGAGGGGTTGGCCCTGCAAGAGATATTGATCTGAGCCTAGGGATCAAAGGGACCAGGATCATGTCTCTGAACGATCTGAGGATGAAGCTTCGAATGTTGAGCGTGCTGTCACGCTCCAGGAGAGAGCCCCAAAACTCGTGCGCACCCTCTGCACTGAGAACCTGGCCCTTGCCTTCAAACTCCATTTGTATGGGCAGGAACACTGCCTCCAAGTAAGGCAGAATTTGGGATAAGTAGAAAGACCAGCTTTCAACAAATTTGACCAGCAGCTTTGAGTCATTGCAAGTACTCAGCCCCCGCTCGATTTTGAACATCCCCATTTGTAGTAGTGCTTCCAGTTCGCTGATAACCTCACGGGCCGTCCCGCCCTGCTGGACAAGGACGTTAAAATACATCCATACCAATTTGTTCAAATCTTCAACTGGGACTCTCAGAGCATCGCCGGAAAACAAAGGCAGGACCCGGCTAGTTAATATAGACCACGAGTTACCCATGATATGATCACGTTCTTCCTTTGTACCATTGCTCCCAATAGCTCTCAAGTCGAAATTCGCCATCCCAGGGCTCGAAGGATGAAATGAGTAGATGCTGCCTCCATGTTCAGAAATTAGCTTAGAGTTGGAAGAGCTGGATGATAGGATACTGCCGTGGTTGTCCTTGCGTGACCGGAAGGATATATGGTGCTTATGCTTCTCTCCTTCCTTGAGCTGACTCGGGGTCCCAGTGGTGTTTAATGACCCCAAAGATGCAATTCTGTCCAGCTCTCTTGATGGACGCGATAGTGGAGACCGTTCAGAAATTGAGGGTCGCGACTGAGGTAATGGCATGGTAGTCTGAACAGTCAGGTCGAGCCCGGACTTTTTCCGACTGAGCCCCCCTGCTTGGTACTTATTTGTAGCTTGTCGAGCAAAGTTTTTAGCCTTGGAAAGTGCTGTTTCCTTGGGCCGTGTGGCGAAAGCCGCTGCTGTCGCGGCCACATTATCATGGTAATCTGAAGAACTTGAAGTAAGTGTAGATGACGAGGAAGATGACCCTCCAAGACCATGAGGACTTTCTGTGGCGCTTTTCTGTAGCAAAGCTCTTGGGTTGGCGTTCTTTCCTGGTCCCGTCGTCAATGACTTTGTAAATGACGGCCGTTTTGAAACCCTTAGACTGCTCTTCATAGGTTTTGCCACAGGAGGCGAGGTATGATAGTGCTGGGGGACAAAGTTTGGCAGCGCTGGCAGGGGAGCCTGAGATATGTCATTGTCCATATAAGGTGACGTCGTTGTTTGAGACGAAGGGCTACTACTGGTACTGTGGCCAAAAGCCGGATCCGGAGGACTCAGCACTGGAGTCTTATTGGCACCCGCACCTCGTATAGCTGCCACTGCTGCGGCCTCAGAGACAGTGTATTGATAGTTCGAGCGGTCCATGTTTGAGCTGCTGCTGTCACTTGTGATGGAATCCGACCTTCCTCTGGGCGATGCCCGCATCGCCGGTAGATTTGGTGAAGATAGCCTACTTGAGGTTGAGGATGATGAAGAGTTTGTCCTGGTATGCGAGTAAGACCGCGAGCGTTCTGGAACTTGAATATGCGTCCGGTCTACATCTTGATTCTGTATCTCGCTCATCTCATCCTCCGGTATCGAAGGGATAGCCGCCATGACGGCTAGTCCTAGTAAAGGTCAAAGGTCCTGTGGAATCGATCTATCGCGTACTTTAATTTTAATAACTTTACTCTACTACGTGTAGATCGCGAACGATGAAAAGTGCGGAGTGGATTGCAATACTGGTAGTCGGAGTGCTCCAGCTAGCCGGAGTTTTCCTATTCTCGACTGGGTTCTTCCCTAAAAAGCTGATACTACCAGGCAATGGCACTTTCCTCCCCAACCCAGAGGACCACTTTCCCCCAGCGCCGTTCAAACGGCTGGTGTTCATGGTTGTCGACGCCATGAGGAGCGACTTCATGTACTCCGAGAATTCTAACATGCCCCTCTTGCATCAACTTATTAGAGAAGGACACGCATTGCCATTTACAGCGTTTTCAACTCCGCCTACGGTAACGCTGCCTCGGATCAAGGGCCTTACTACGGGGTCTACTCCAAACTTTCTGGACGCCGTACTGAATGTCGCCGAGTCGGATACCAGCTCGACACTTAGCGGTCAAGATAGCTGGATTAGCCAGATGAAGGCCCGGGGCGATGTTATTCACATGTTCGGAGACGACACGTGGATCAAGCTTTTCCCTGAAATGTTTGACAAGATAGATGGGACTGCGTCCTTTTTTGTGTCGGACTTTACAGAGGTGGATAACAATGTCACGCGACATCTTGATGAAGAGTTGAACTCCTCAGAATGGGATATCCTTATTTTGCATTACCTGGGGTTGGATCATATTGGGCATAAGGGGGGGCCAGAGTCAGTCAACATGGGCCCGAAGCAGGCTGAAATGGATAATATTATCTCAAGAATTTATGAAAGCAGTGACGAGGGTACTCTATTTGTGGTCGCTGGTGATCACGGTATGAACGATGCTGGTAACCATGGCGGGTCGTCTCCTGGAGAAACTCGTCCTGGGATGGCATTCATTTCCAAGCAGTTTCAAGTTCCTCAAGAGGCTCCAACCACTGGGGAAGATTTCAACTATTACACATATCTGCAGCAAGCGGACCTAGTGCCATTACTGGCTTCTCTTTTTGACTTCCCCATCCCGAAGAACTCGCTCGGAGTTGTCCCCAGGGAGTTTCTGCATCTGTGGTCTGCCGAGGACCAAATGAAAATAATTGACCAAAACGTTCGACAAATTTCCAACATTCTTGAATCTACATATCCATTACAAGAATGCGTGGAGACTGAATCAGATCTGGGCTGGCTTCGATGCACCAAAATTAACTCGTTAGAGCTGAGCTACGAGTTTCTGTACAGGTCTCAGCGGGTTCTATCAAAGGCCTCTTCCAATTATCACAGTCAATTTATGATTGAAGGAATTGCTGCAATGGCCACGGCCCTGCTGCTGTCTTATACACAGTTCCGCAAGTTGTGCAGCCTAAAAAGCGCATTTCTAGTGGTCGCTCTTTCTGGGCTGTACTTTGCCCTCATGTTCGGTAGCAGCCTTGTGGAGGAGGAGCACCATTTTTGGTACTGGATTACCACAGGCCTCTTTGCGTGGCAGACTGCTCTTGCATTTAGGCGTGGGTCAAAATCTGGTGGCGCCTGTGTAGCAGCTTTGGCTGCCTTCAGACTACTAAGAGGCTGGAATCAAACAGGACAAAAATACGCTGGCGCTCCGGATATTGCCAAGTGGCTGGGTAATCATAGCTACGTTCTTTGGGGGCTGATTTTTCTCGAGTATTGCCACTTGTTTGCAAGCTTGTGGTTTTATATTTACAACACACCCATGGGATTTCTGTTCAGCCTGATGACGGTAGGCTCTTCCTTTGTTTTCAAGGCAAGTATGGCAGTTCAAGCTGGAGAAAGCTATCCTCCAGTTCTTGACCGGGTCAGCTATGACCTCACTGAGCTGGCGCATTTTGCATTTTTCATGATTCTCATTAGCACATGCTATGAGGTGTACAAATCTTTTACAGAAAAAACTCCCATCACTTACATGCCGCTTATAGAGGCATTGCTAGTACTAGAAACAAGAACAAGCAACATTCCTGTTTTTCTGCTCTACTTCATAATCAGGAAAGCGTTGGCTCGTTTCGGTGGGATACTGAAGTCTGAGCACACTTTGGTGCTGAGAAGCACAATCATTATTTGTCTTCAGCACGCATCCTTCTTTGCTAGTGGCAACTCAAACTCTCTTGCTGCAATTGACCTATCAAACGCATACAACGGAGTCTCCTCTTACAATATGGCCATTGTTGGGCTGCTTATTTTTATCAGTAACTGGGCAGGACCCATTTACTGGAACTTTGCAGGACTGGCGCTTTTGCTGTCGCATGCGCGGTCGTCCAGTACCAAAACTACCGCAAAACTCACCAAAATCTCACTTAGCCAGGTGTTCTTTTCAGCAGCAGCGCTGGGAATTATGGGCTCATGCTGGGTGCTTCGACATCACCTATTTATATGGACCGTATTTTCTCCCAAGTTGCTGTTTGGTGGCGCTTGGCTGATTTTTGAGCATATGATTGTAGATAACCTTACATGTATTCTCATCTAGCTTCTTTCATCATTCTTGTATTGGATGAATCTTGCCAAGTTCAGGGCTGTTTCGTCTCCGTAACCTCTCAAGTCCGGGTTAGTATTTCTGTTGATGCGTTTGACCCGCTGTCTGAACGGAGCCAAGTTTAAAGATAGAATCTTGTTTATACCACCGTTGACGAAAATTGGTTTGTCGTAAGGGTACGATGCGTCGCCGAAAATGTCAAATAATGCATTTGCCGCTTCTATTGACAGCTCGGGGACCTCGCCTGTGAACAGTTTCAAGATAAAATCCGTCACTGCCTTGGTGAGTTCAAGGTCAGAGGTTTTCTTCGCCAGCACCGCAAAGAGCTGGATGCATTTTGCCGTGAAGGCAACCACCTGTTCGTCGACTGTGGGAAAGCTTTCACATTTCTTTTGTAGATAGGTTACCACATTGCCCTCAGCGGACTCAAGGGGTACGTCACCAACAGAGGCGCAGGCAGTCATGCAGCCAATAGCACTAGCTGCAACATCAATCTCGCTGGTCAGATATTTCATCAAATTTGTCCAGATATCCAGCGGAACGGACCCCAGGTTCTGAGGGTTCAGCTTGGAGATCACCGTCCAGCATATGTTATTCAAAGCATCCATAGCCCTCGACAGGGATTCTGGGAACTCGAGGTACTTGATCACAATAGGCAAGGCAACTTTGAAAAGAAGCTCGCTCGTTTCATGCTGCAATTCCGATACCTCGACTACTTCTTCCTCCACTTGCATAGCCACACTTTTGCTGATGAACTCCTCCTCATTTTCGTCATTATCATCTTCTTGAATCCTCTCGCCATAAATCTGCTCAGAATCAACTTCGACAGTCTCAGAAATAGCTGCAATCAGCTCTAGTGCAGTATCTACAGCATCAGCTGAGCTTCTAGCATCGGTGATTTTCCTTTGGGCAGACAAAATCTCAGCGGGTTCCAGCTCATCAACTGAAATATACAGGTTTTGGTTGATAGAGGCTGCGTCCACCTTAGCCAGTTCGTCGCAGAGTTTCGTAAGTATCCGGGGAATTCCAGAAGTCTCAGATGCCATCACCTGAATATTGTAAGCCACACCAAGCGTATAAACAATGTGAGGGAATTTGGCATCAGAGCTAAGAATCTCCTCAAAGTTGTATGCAGATAGTTGGGACTGGACTTCACGGTCATTCTCAGTAACAGTATACGCCAGCTCCAGCAGAGCGGTCACCGAGCTAGTACTACCCATTCCAACAGTGCCCTGCAAAAACTTCAACAGTACTTGACCCACTTCCAGCTGTTTCACCATCTTTGTGTATATCTCGGAGTCCACAAAGCTCAGTATACCCGACACCAACCCGGCTGCATTTTCAATACCCTCAAAAAAAGTATACCTCGACTTTTTGTCCATTTTGAGAACAACGTCGTGGTCAAACGCATTGTTCACCTTTTTCAGAAACTCCTTGAGCGTGGTGACAATGTCATGTCTAACCAAATAAATAGCAATATCGTACCCTTGTTCAAGTACAAGGTTCCTCAAAACACCGAACCCTTCTGAGACAACTTCAGGCGAGTTATCCGAGAGGGCCTGTTGCATTAGTGTCAGCACAAGCTTCTCTTTAAGGAGAAGCACCCTTATCTGAGGGTCTTCTATTAGTACGGCTATCGTCGATAATGCCATGGACCTTTCATTGTGTGTAGAGCTCTTGAGCTTTTCTAGTAGCGGTAAAATTTTTTTCTCCCTCAAGTCTTCATCCTTGTTGGCATTCTTCTCCGGCCTTGCTAAGGGGCCCTTAGCCCTCCTACGGTTGTCCTTAGTCCGCTTGGCTTTACCCATCTTGAGATCGTCAAAGAAAAAAAATAAAAATCAAAAAATTTCAGATCTACAGGATTTTTAACTGCAGCATAATTACTTCAGCTCAGAGTTTCACAACTTCAGAAAACAATGTCCATGATACGTTTACGGCCCCTATTGGGCCCTTGTAGGCATTTCACGGCATCAGCAAGAAAGCTGGCCACAGAGACCGTCACATCACCGGCTGCTCCGGCACCTCTCAAGGACAAATCCAAAATCACATCTTTTGCTCCGGCCGGTACAGTTTTACAAGGCCTGGCCGTCAACAAGAACAACACAGACCCTATTGCATTACCGGAAGAGGAGTATCCGCCATGGCTATGGGACATTTTAGACGCGAAGAAAGAGTTCGAGATGCTCTCGCCCGCCAAAAAAGCCAAGAAAGAACTACGGAAAAGTGCAAAGGAAAAGATCAAGATGCATAACTTCTTGTCAAAGATGAAGAAGTAAAGGGATATATAAATTATGTACATAGAAAAGCGCTACTTCTTTGATTCAATAGCCGGGCATGCGGTATCACTCTTCTCCTGCTCAATAAAGGGGTTGTAAATCATGCTGTCGTATTTCGTTTGAAGAGGTACTCCCGGCTTCAGTGCACCCATCTTGTCAAGCTCCCTGACCACGATAGGCCTGAATATGATGTACCCTGTTTGTTAGTAAGACCTCTAAGAAGCAGCAAAGAACCTACCTGACCCAACGCCAAAGACCATTGCCAGAATGACGCCCCCTGCTCTCGAGAGCATGGTGATGTTGAAAATGAAGCTGAAAATGCTCAGTCACGGGGTCAAATCGACATGCGATTTTTGAAAATCGTCAATATCCCAACTATAAAAGGATCGAACGGAGTGAAAGATTTTTCTTCCTTCATCCACCACATTGAACACAGGTAAGTCGACTACTAGGAGCTAGAACAAGTTGATATGATGAAAGCTTTGATAGGGACAACTGATCTTATTGATGTAACGTATCATTGGAATCTAGATAGTATAGTAACTGACTCAGCTTGTCAGCTCCGAGGTTTTTTATCGTTTAATATCCCTAACAAATTTAGTGCACGTGCATTTTGAGGCTCGTTCTTGAATTAATTATATATCTACATAAAAATGAACGTTGATCCTTAAAAGTAACGATGCCTAGCCTGGGTGGGGAGCCACTCGAGATGAAGCTGGTCCTCATTGGCTCCAGTGGGGTTGGGAAGTCTTCCCTCATGAGCACCTACTGTCATGGCCTCGACGACGCTATCTCCAGCACAGTGGGTATGTATCAATTCTTCATGCTTGTTTTTGGCTAATTTTGAAAGGAGTCGACCTTGGGATAAAGCACCTCCAAGTAAGGGGCACCAGGTATAAAGTTGCAATTTGGGTATGTGTCTTACCTCAAACCTGAAGAAACACTAACAAGTCAAGGACACTGCAGGCCAGGAAAGGTTCAGAACAATGTCAAGCTCCTACTACAAGGGAGCAGATGGGGTCCTGATAGTCTTTGACCTTAGCAACAAGGAGTCATTTGAGGCTATACCCCATTGGGTTGCCGAGTGTCAGGAAAATGCCTCTCCAAATAAGAACCCAATTCAGTTTTTGGTCGGGAACAAGAGTGACAAAACCCCACGGGAAGTATCTCCACATCATGCTATCAAGATGATTGGCTCAGTCCTGTCTGACACAACTAAAGTCCAGGGATACTATGAACTGACCTCCAAGGACTCACCTGCTGTTCGAGACATGTTTGTCCAGCTCATTGAGAAGATATCTCGGACTGGCGAGACCTCGGCTGGGGGGACAATAAAGTTAGCCCAAGAAGAAACAAATAGGACATGCTCATGCTAGTAATCACCTGAACCCCTTGAAGTATCTTTCACGAAACTCTTGTGCTGCAGGGGGTGGCGTGAAAGAGTTCCCCTTTTCACCGTAAGGCCGCCTCTCATATGCAACCAGCCGTCGGGACCACTTGTTAAACTCTTGAACACAGTTAGTGACAAGCTGCAAGTCTTCATGTAGTGGGATACTTAGCTTTTCGTCACTATCGTTTGCAGTGGGCATCCAAAAGCAGAGCCTTCCACCGGGGTTCAAGCGGGCTGCCGCAAAGCCTAGTATGTCCGACAGTAAAGTGCCAAACAAGTATGATTTTTTGGGGTATCTAAAATCCTTCTTCATAAAAGCCGGGACGCCGTCAATCAAAACTTTTGACCTAGCCTCAAACTTTTCAGGATCCTTGAATCCTAGAGTTTTGACACCTTCCCTTATACCGTAAGGCGGGTCACATACAATGCAGTCCAGCTTGAAAGAATTCCTCAAGCAGTTATGCGTAAAATCCATTGTCATCACGTCGAGAAACAGTGTACCGAGCGAGTAATGCTTCATATTGCCCGCAATTGAAACGTTGGGCTTCTTGCCCCTTAGAGCCCTACCGTCAATATCTGATCCCAATGTCATTGCGCCGAAGTAGCTGCCAGCTACCAAGAAGCTTCCCGTGCCCACAAATGGATCATAGAGGACTTTCCCTGGCCCGGCCAGAGCTATATTGCATGTGACCAGCGCCAGCTCAGAATCAAACGACGTGGTTCCAATGTAGGGCCTTTTCTTCAAATCTAGCACCTCTACAGAAGGACGGGTTGAATCTGCAACATGTCTAGCGAACAGGATCTGATTAGGGCTCGTACCGAAGCTGAACCCGTCTTCTTGCAACTCGTACTCTTCAAGTATTACAAAAAGCTCATCCGGCTTTTTCATTCTGATTGGGCCCTTCAAATCCATGTACTTGAAAGTCTCAATCATTGAAACAGCCTCTTTTCTTGGCCTGGTGCCCTGAAAAGAGTTGATCTCGAACTTGAAAGACACGCTATCATATTTTCTCCAAAACGCAGAGTCGTACTCAGACTGGATGTTTTTATGAAGCTCTCCTAAGCTTGATCCGCTCCCATATAGCTCGTATATAGCCTTGCAAAGAACTGACCTCTCAACTAGCTTTTCCGCTTCCTCGCTAGACTTTAGGTCCACAATCAAGAACGGAGACTTCTCACTGTATCCAGACAAGTCTACCGTTATGCTGTTCATCTGCGCCAGAGCTTCCAGCTCCGGCACTCTAAACCGCTGCAGCGTTTGAGCAAGAAGTATAACAAACTTCATTCCATACAACGGCGCTGCCTTTCCATATCCTGTGGTTATGAAAAGTCAACAAAAAATTATTCATCAGCCGCATAGTATTTTGAGGTCCACTATGCGTAAATTTCAGTCCTGCTACCGAGGAGCCAAAAGTATAAACTTGCCTGCCACCCGATCGACTTTCTTCCTTTACATTTTATAGCTGGCAGGAACTTCTCAACATTACCAGTTTCATTTGCAACAAGAGTTGAAGGAATCCATATTTGAGCATAATCTGATAGCTGTCGTTTATTCAGAAGAGACTTTGGAGTGTTGGATATTTGCGCGAGCCATACTCGACACTTTCAAATAGAAAACTCTGCTTTAAGATTTCTGGCTAGAAAGGATATTATATTAAAGAAATATAGCAACAGAGATAGCAGCTCATATATCCTGGTGTACAACAAGAGTTCATACCTGCCAGTTGAAACAAAATGTCTAACTTTGACGAAGACGACGACTTCTTCGCTGATATATAGTAATGCCCTTCGACGACTCCCTTTGTTTTTTTTTTCTCTATTCCCCTTTTATACCTTGCCTGCCCCTTCATTCTTGATTTGCCTAAGAGATTTTACTGACCATAGTGTTATAGTGGTGACGATACACCAAAGAAAGACGGAAACAAGGCCAAGGCAGAATCTGATAACGCTCCGTCAGCTAGCCAACCAGCTGCTCCTGCGAAGCCTGAGAGTGATGCGCCAGCAAGTGCCGACTCAAGTGCTGACCCAAGGTTAGCTTTAGCAGGTGACTCCGCATTGTCAGGAACCCCACCACCACCACCGCCTCCTCCACCTCCACCAGCAGATACTGTTGAAGGTTCTGGAAATGTTTCTACCGCTTCTGCTGCCCAAGCTGCCCCAGTCGACATGGCAGCTTTAACTTCATTGGCGAACTCCTTTGCAGGAGGGAACCCCGCTCAAAATCCAATGGCCGCGATGGCCGCTGCAGCTGGTGCCCCTCTTCCTCAACCAACTGGTCAGGATGTCCACCCCGCTGGTGGATTCATGGCTGGCAACATTTACATCCCACCCAAGGATGAGGGCAAAATGTTTGTTGGAGGACTGAATTGGGAAACTACGGAGGACAGTTTGAAGAACTACTTCAGCCAATTTGGTGAGGTTACCGAGTGTACAGTTATGCGTGACGCTGCTAGCGGCAGGTCCAGAGGTTTCGGGTTCTTGACTTTTGCTGATGCCAAATGTGTTACTGCAGTCATGAAACGAGAGCATTTTTTGGATGGAAAAATTATCGACCCTAAGCGAGCAATTCCTAGGGAGGAGCAGGACAAGACCGCTAAGATCTTTGTTGGAGGTGTCGGTGGAGACGTTAATGAGCAAGACTTTGAGTCTTTCTTTGAAAATTACGGAACTGTTATTGATGCTCAACTAATGATTGACAAAGATACCGGTCGACCCCGTGGGTTTGGGTTCGTCACTTTTGACAGTGACCAAGCAGTTGAAAGGATTGTCAGCGAGAAGTTCCTCATGCTCAAGGGCAAGCCCATTGAGGTCAAGCGTGCTGAACCTAGAAACAGAGGCGGCGGCGGAGACATGTCGCATTCAAACGACGCGGCTCGAAATGCTTACAACCAGCAGCAACAGCAGCAACAGAATGCTTACATGAACATGAACCCGGCCATGATGTCGCAGTACTATCAAAGATGGCAAGCTTACGTGGCTCAAATGCAGCAGATGATGATGGCTGGAAGCGGCCAGCAGGGACAAAACGGCCAGCAGGGACAAAATGGCCAGCAGCAGCAGCAAATGATGTCTCAGATGCAGATGAACCCTCAAATGGCTCAAATGTACGCCCAAATGATGGGAGGCGCTGCTGCTGGAGGAACTCCACCTGGCGGTCCAGCTCCAAGCCAATCCCCACAGCCTACTCAGTCGCCTGCGGGAGATAGTAGTAACGACCACGAGAGTAATAGCGGGAACGGGGGCAACGATGATGATAGCAATGGCGGAGGCGGCGGTTACAGGGACCGAAACTACAGAAACAATAACAGATACAGAGGTCGCAGGGGTGGAGATGATGTCGACGATTACAACATCAATAGATCTCAGCGCAGATCTAGATCTCCACAGGGCCGACGCGGCGGTGGACGTCGAGACTACCGGAACCGCGGTCCCCGAAATAACTACAGAGGAAACTAGACCCCTTTGTGTAATGAAATAGCCGAAAATTAGTATTAGTTGGTCTCCGTGACCAGGGTCTCGGCCCCAAGCGGCTCCAGCCGCTGCCTCGCAGCCTCAGGGCCAAGAAAAAATTTTACATAATCCTGAAAATTTAGCTGGCATAAAACCGTCAAGGTTCTGCTCCAGTGGCGATCACTGGCATCTACTCGTTCAGGCAGGTTCTGCATGATATTGTGCTTAGTGCGTGAGCGTCAAAGAGTCTCGGACGCAGCTAAACAAGCGGACATCTCCTTTCCAAATTTTTTTGTGACACTTTTCGACGTGCCGAAGCCTCATTTCACGTTTTCAACGTGGTTGGACTTGAGATGCCGGACATTACTAATGACGAGCGAGGCTGGATCTTAACTTGCTGCTCATCGCTAGCATGCATACTGGGAGCTTTAGCTATCTACGGAGACGTTATATGGGGCGGCTTGAAGAAACACCTATTCGCGTCAGGGGGCAAGAACAAGGATGGTTTGCTGGGAAAAGACCCTGAAAACTCACATGAGCAGCATGATCTCAGAGATAACAATACAGTTCTGAATACATCTCTAAGCATGAGCAGCGGGATCCTGCTTTTCACATCCATGTACAAGCTACTACCAGAGGCGTTGAACTATTTTGCAAACTCGCCAGCGCTCAAGGGGTCGCCCAAGCTGGTGCACCTCTTTCTAATTTGCTCTTATATTGGTGGCGCCATCGTTTGTACTGCTTTCAATGCGATAATTCACGCTTTAACATCTCAGAGCATTGTTCACTGCTCACATGACGGCGGCGACAGTGGCGGTGAGCATGAGGAACATCATGAACACACTCACGAGTGTGACCCGCACTCTGACGGAGAAGATGAAGCGTCGCCTCTGTATCGACATTCTCATTCTGGTATGGATATTGAAGGAAATGGGTTATCAGGACATAGCTACGCCCATGATCAACATGAAGATAGCGGGTCTGCGTCTTTTATTGATATTGCGGCGAGAAGAATCCGAGGCAGTGTCAGCACTGGTAAATGTATGGGGTACAAAACTATCGACGAATGCTCCAAGATTGTCAAGTCGAAACCTTCTAGTGCTCAGCTTGGGTCCTCAGTGTTAGTAGTACCCGACAGCGGCAGAGACACTAGCGGCGAGCACTTTGGGTAC